>JAOEHV020458101.1:0-10175 GCA_025447995.2 Isaurus tuberculatus | reverse complement strand
TCCCATGAAAACCATGGAAAGTTTGGGGTGCGGCCTATACGCGGGTGCGGCCTATCCGCGGGTAAATACGGTACTATACTTACGGTAGATTAAAGGGGTAATACTCACTGCCACACGACCTTAGTGCTCCTACTAGTCGCTACATGTTCTTGAACCTAGCATGTATACGTTACCCATACTGTGATTTTTTTTATTCAGCCACATCCCACAAGCAATATCTTTTGAATTTTAGTATTCTTTTTTGTTATCTTGTGTGGGAATTCAAGCCTGATTGTTAGCTATGCTGTGCTGATAAGCCTGAGACAGCTGTCCACAGCTATTAACACTAAGGCCAATGTGGCTTTGATACTGTTTTAAGGCATGCCGTAATATTTAGTGGCACCCAGGTATTATATACAAGTCATGTAAGTTTGTGGTTATCCTCTGAGTTATAGCCCCCAAATATTAGGCTTTTAATGTTTTTTATGCTTTGCTTGTACAAGCTTAATAAGGTTAAAACTGTTAACCTACCTAAGGTAATCCTTGATTCAGGGCTCGAGACTAACTTTTCAGCATGCTAGCCCAGTGGCTAGTGACAGGTTTGATTCACTAGCCAAAACAAATTTCTCACTAGCCAGACGCAGGCATTTAATGTTACTTTAATGTCTCGGTCACCAGTGCTCACAAATTTTCACTAGCCAAAATGGCTAGTAAAGCACAAAAACCACTAGCCAAAATGGAATTTTTACTAGTCTGTGGCTAGTTGGCTACCGTTAGTCTCGAGCCCTGCTTGATGTCAAAATACAACAAAACAGCTGTCCACAGCTGCTAGCACTCAGGCTCACTATTATTTATTGTCCCCGCAGAGTTTCGGCCCAGAGGCCAAAACCCCGGGGAGGTGGGGGACTCCCCTGAAAAGTGGGTAGGGGTGCTCAACGGAAGATTTTAAAAATGACCCTAAAAGGTGCAAATAAATTAACTCAAATCCTAATTTCAGACCCTAAAAGGTGCAACCACATTGAACTATTATTCTTTATTAAAAAGTAATAAATATACACTGAGATACATCAAATACTATGTTTTCGGATAATTTATTTTCTAAGAACATTTCCAAGCAAAAACAATTTTGGACCCTAAAAGGTGCGGAGGTGGTCATGGGCCGTTCGTAGACCCTAAAAGGTGTGCAGGATCCTAATTTCAGACCCTAAAAGTATTGTCGAGCACCCTTACCCACTTTTCAGGGGAGTCCCCCCCCTCTCCCCCCAAGGGCCAAAACCCCAGGAGGCAACCTAGTAGCCCCTGGGCATATATACATATATATATGGATTTGAATTGAAAAAAAGAAAGTAACATGCATACACAGTAGGCGAAATGATCCCAGTTTCAAGACTAAAGGTGGGCATAGTCCTATCAGGTAATTTTTGAGCTGTCACCAAGGCCTGCAAGGTGGTTTCACGAAATTTTTGAAGCTTGTCACAAGTCTAAAGATTGCAGAGAGTGGAATAGTTTTTGGGGTGAAGAAGGTGAATTTAATTACAGTTATTTATTTGAGCATAACAATAAAAAATCAGTATCGGATTGAATTGTTTGGTACAGAAGTTCATTTGAGGAGTAATTTTTGAAGTTTACCACCTTGGCTCCACCGAAAACTGATCATTTATGTGACCTTCTTTTCCACCATTGTCAAGCTTGCTCAGCTTTCCATCCTTACGAGGTTGGTAAATGAGTACCAGCTTTGGCTGGGAGCTAACCTGCGATGGATTAGTATCCCATCCAGGGGGAGTCAATGACTCTCATCCGCTTAACACTATAGAAACCGGAGATAGGCTCGTAAAAGGATTAAGCTTTTTAGCTTTACTACGAGGTTTAAGATCAGAGTGGGTGGGAAAGTTTTTGGAGTGAAGAAGCTGAGTATGAAATCACTCTAAAATGATATTGATCACCTCTTAGTACAGTTAGTAAAGGTGAGGGCAGCTGTAGTGAAAACTATTCCTGGTTATAGATTTTAAGCTGGGTATTGCTCACTACCAACATTGCTTTAGTATCCTGTCTTAGTGGCTTCACTATTTAGTACTAGCTCAAATGTATTATCTATGTGATGCGATTATCTTTCAAACCACATTCAATGCTGGTCAATAATCCATTCTTAGAGGGGTGGCCGAATTGGAAAATAATAATGCAATACACTTTTAGTGAAGTAGGGAGGGGGGTGTTGGAATTGGAAGCTCATGTCACTCATCTTGATTTTCCAGCCTTGACAGGCCTGCTTTAACATTTCTTAGACTGTAGCAGAAATGAGAACTCTGTCAAGTATTTACTTGGTACTAACTACTTGAACTGTATATTGTCACCATGCAAAATTGAGAAAATTTTCAGCTGGTCAATCCGGATATATTTTCCTGAATCGCAGTTTATTTTGGGAATTTAAAAAGTGCTATCTGGCTGGTTAGATCTGTTTTAGAGACACTTTTACTGGCCCACAGTTAAAGTAGACGGTAAAAGCCTGCTAATCAATATAATTTCACACCCTGATTGCAAGAGCCAGAGTTAGTTAAAAAAAGGGGTTTTATCTCTACACATCTAACTAACGAAATCAATTTTAACTCATAAAATAACAGGATTTAGATTTTGTATATATAGAAAAAATCTCTTCCTTTGTCAATATCTTGGAAGTTCTTATTTCTCATTTCATTATTGCACAGGTTTCTCCTCTAAACCAGTTGATAGGGCTGACAGTATATTTTTAAAATTTTCTACTCAAAAACAGTCAGTTATACAACACATACTTTAAATTTTTGTTAGGGTTGACATGCACAGAACAGAACTTTACAACAAAGGCTGGGGCCCAAAGGGTGGCTGCAGAGCATGGAATATTTATTGTTGCACCTGATACCAGTCCAAGTGAGTTGACCTCAGGTTTTGTTTTAATAATAACAATATGATTAAAATGATAAAAATAAAAAAGTCTTGTTAATATTTTAGATGGAGAAGCAGAATACATATTAAATATAAATAATAATTAAGATAATGAAAATATCAACAACAGCAAGAATAATAATAATAATAATAATAATAATAATAATAATAATAATGTCAGTCGCTATTCACCCTCCTTACAGATAGAGAGTGAATTACAAGAATACAGGTAAACATCATTGGATTAAAGCATTCAAGGCACCTAATTATCACACACAAAGTTAGAGACACACAGGCACAATGACAGTTGCTATTTGTCACTATTATGGCTTCCTGGCACTGAACATGGCCCAATTAATTAAACTGGGAGTTGACTTTCACTGTGGAAGAAATAGAGGAGAAAAATCCCCAGAGTCAGATTGAGACAGCAAATGTCAGGGGGCATGAGAAGTTACACTCAATTATCGTAAAACCCCCAATACAATGAATTCAGAGGTCCATTCAAAGATTTATTTTATTTAGGGTATAGAAAACTAGGAAGAATCAGCAATCGACATTCCATATACAGTGTAAATGGATGTCTAAGTAATGACAATAGATTTTTTAACAATGATAAAAAATAAATATTAAAATTTTTAATAAATAAATAAAATTGTAATTTAGAAAAGTAGATTGTAAGGAAATAGCAACCAAAGCATGAGCCTTTTTAGAATTGTGTGTAAACTAAATTGCTTTGCTGAGCATAATTATTGGTACAATGATCAAAACTGTTGATAATCAGGGGGCTGCAACATTGATGGTGAGGAAGAGAGCTGGGATTTTGGCACAGGTGCTGGTTTTTATGTTGATGCCACAGTTGACAAGTGGAAAAGAAACTATAGGATGTATTCATATGTTACAAAAGAGGTAATAATGTAAGAAAGATAGTTGAGTTACAAGCCGTCGATTCCTTCTCAGTTTCAGTGTATTTTAGTTTGAGATGTTTTGCTCAATTTAATAGGAACCTGAGTGTGGTTGGCGCAGTTGGTAAGATCTATGCCTTCCAACCACAAGTTCCCAGGTTCGATTCCTCGGCTGTACCGAAAATTGAACATTTGTGTGACCTTTTCTGCCAAAGCTTACTCAGCTTTCCATCCTTACGAGGTCGGTAAATGAGTACCAGCTTCGGCTGGGAGCTAACCTACGATGGATTAGTGTCCCATCCAGGGGTAGTCAATGACTCTCATCCGCTTAACACTACGGAAACCGGAGATAAGCGCCGGCCCCATGGGCCACTAGGCTCATGTAAGGATTTAGCTTTAGCTTTTAGCCATGGGCCACTAGGCTTGTAAGAGGATTTAGCTTAGCTAGCTTTAGCCAGCCTAAACTCCCCAGCTTTTTTTACCATCAGAAAACATCTGTTGGCATTCTAAAAATGAGTTTTTATAGTGACTTACCCTTTCCATGACACTGGAAATCAAGTTCAAAAGGAACAAATGGTTTGCCATGGACGGTGCTATGATGTAATTTTATCACAAGATCAAGGTGACCTCACAAAGCAGGGCATCAAAACATTGTATTTATTCCTTATTTCTGAATTTTTTTATCATGTTTAGTATTCAATGTTAGAACTTGGATATTGCCTTATTTCAAATGCTGAGTAAAGTATTACACAAGTCATTTGTGTAGTGAAGTGTAGAGGTTGAGAAGGATGGAGGATGAACTTATTGGTCAACATCAAAAACAATAGAGGATCAGCAAGAACAGCAGTGAGTTTTTTTGGGAGGGGGAGAACTGAAAAACATCCCTTTTCTCCTACTGGTGCTATAGTTTGGCAGAATCATTTTGTAAAATTTAACTTTAGTGTGGAGTTGTTGTAATTTCTTGTTGAAAAAGTTCTTTGTGTACAGTTTGTGTAAATACTTATGTGCTTTTGTTTTTTCAAGTATTAGATCCATCTAGGGTTTTCGTTATGCATATTTTATGATTAATTTGGGTATCTTGAGTTATGCAGAGTATGTTCAGTAATAACTCTGGCAGTTTTGTTGTTCTCTAGCTTCCAGCATTGATTGAGGCAAATTTTCCAGTTCTTGGTGACAAGATTTCCATCACAGGTCACAGGTAAAATTGAGTAAAATATTTATTTATTAGGACAAAAATCACTTTTTCGTTATAACTAGACCCTGTTCACTTGCTAGCTAAACTTCTCGTCCAGCCAAGCTTTTGTCTAGCTGAGAGCAACTTTGATTAACATGCCTTAAAAAGTCACCATCACATGTATAAAACCCTTCATTAATTATTAAATTTAAAAAATATCTGTTTGAACGAATGGAAGCTCAAGTTTTTCAATGTACAATTTTTTTTAAAAAGAGTCTTAAATGTACAAATGAATATCCACAATGAAACAAATAATAAAATCAATTACTTAAGGGTGATACATTTAATAATGTTTTTTTTGTGATTAAGAAGTTGTTATATTGTATGTTGTTGTAATATGAAACATTGCATAATGATGGTTATAGGCTATTCATGTGTTTCTTGTGATTTTGTAATCTCTCTTCCCTAAATAATTTCTTATTTTCAGTCTAATATTTACAAAATTCAGGGATCAATCTCATGAACTATTGAGCTTTGTCTCGAAAATTTTTAAAGTTTCCAGAGAACAGCAGGTCTGTGGTAATCCACAAAAAAGTATAATAAGTCTTTAGTTAGTAAACCAACAAAAAAAGAACTCGATGTTTCACACACAATCAACTAAAAACAGTGTCCTCTTTCTTGAATTTTAGACAATGACTGCAACAATTCTGTTTTTTGATCTCAAAGAATCAAAAGTACAGTATTTCTTAGATTCAGAGCCAATTTTGTACCCAATTGTTTTCATATCCGCTTGCACTTTGAAAAAGAAGCATGGCCATAGCCTCTTCTCGCCCTTTCAAAAGTTTTTCAGATTATAGGCAGATGGCTAATTTTGGGGGGCAGCTGCCTACTTGAAAACATTTTGAAAGCCCTGGTTTGGACAGCTGTTTTAGCCTGAAAAGGTGTTTTAAGCAAGATAGTATCGAATGCAAATAAACTCAAGTTCCAACTAAGATTCTCCAAGTATTTGTAGCACATGCATAACAAGTATCAGCTACTTGCAACCACTAATGTGGGCACTAAGGCCAAATTGGTAGCAGGTATTACTCCTTAAATCTACCACGAAATATAAATGAGTCTGATGTTAGCAGCTATGGACAGCTATTTTGGCATTTTGGGGCCTCGTTCTCCAAGTGCAATGAAAGGGTAGTGCCTTAGGTTCTGGCTGGAAAGTAATAACAAGTACTGATGAACTGACATCATACATATGCAACCACTAAAATAGGTTCTGAGGCCATTTTGCCCCATTAGTACTTTATATCAATAATTTCTAGTTATAATGGTGAAACAAATTTCTACAATTTCATTTTTAACCTTTCTAATTAAACAGTATGGGAGGACACGGAGCGTTAATTTGTGCCTTGAAAAACCCTGGAAAATATAAGGTAATGTGTCAACTGAACTCTCTGTTTATGCAACCTTTGGGTTAAGTTAGCGTCACGTTTATCTAATTTCAGACTCAAGCATTTTATGAGCTGAATTTTGTTCAACAAAGAAAAATGTTGTGCAATATTAAATCTTTGTGTTATTTTTGGCTTGGTAGTGTAGCTGGTAAGATCTTGGCCAACCCATAAGATTCCAGAAAGATTTTTGTTTATATAATTAGTTTAATTAACTTTTACCTTCGTTTTTTATTTCTTACTTGTTACTACCGTCCCTGGCTCCCTTTTTCTATCCTAATATTTCCAGTAGTTGTAAAAGGCCGATTCCAGCGCAGCCGTTAATTTTAACTTTGAAATTACGTTTAATTTTTTGCAAAGTATTGTTTATTAGACCGACGTTAAAAATTAACATGATCATTTAATATCTAATTAAACGATTTTTTTGCAAAATTATATTGAATTTGAACTAACTTTTCACCCCAGTAGTACCTTAATAAGTGATGCATTGAGATAATGTTTATATTTTTTACATATTTTTAATTAAAAGTTTAAGACTGAGGCTTTCTCCGCCGTTAGACGCAAGTAGTTTGCAGTCTGACGTTGAAACTAAGAGGCCTTTTAAATAGCTTAGTTTTTGTAGAAAAAATAAACCACCGCCTGATTAGCCTAGTTGGTAAGGTGCCAGTCTGCTGTGTGGGAGTCCGGGGTTCGTTTCCCGGCCGGACCAACACTTAGGGTCTTAAAATAATTAAGGAGAAGGTGCTGCCTTTGCTCTAACATCTGTAAATGGTTAGACCTTCGCGTCTTCTCGGATAAGGACGTTAAACGGTAGGCCTCGGAGATCTTCTCGCGTAGCTTACCCGCTCATGGCCCTCAGTCCACCTAAGAGTGGTAAAATCCTATATCAAAAGATTCCAAGCAAGACAGTCACAGAAGCAAAGTGTTTTTTCAGTGTTACAACATGGTGAATAAAACGACTGAAATTCTTCTCACGAAAACAACACTTTCAAAAGCTTTCAGTCAAGAACAACAGACATGTAACAGTATTAACTCAAACCTCAAACATGGGTTTCATTAATTAAAAGTTATTTAGAAACCTTGCCGTATTTCACTTACCGCTAGCAGCTGCTCTTCCCGTGTAAACGCAAACTGTAAACGCCTAACCTGACGGTGGGAGCAGGTCACTCAGTAGAAAAGAGGTTATAGAAAAGAAACATAAATCTAAATCCCGTTTATAATTTTATTTTAATGTATCTTTGTATGTTGTAGTCTGCCTCAGCATTTGCACCGATCTGTAACCCTATCAACTGCCCTTGGGGACAGAAAGCATTCAGTGGGTATCTTGGGGATGACAAAGAAACTTGGAAGGTATGAATAGTTTACTCATACAGTGAGACAAAAAACATAGACCCAAAAGATACAGAACACCTTGTCGTTTGTGTTCATTCATGATATTGCGCTAATGAAAAAATTGGAAAGCCCCTTCTAAATGAAACGAACCCTCAAAATAGTTTTAACAGAACTCAGTTTTAAATGATCATCAACATTCATCACCATCATCCGTCATAATTATCCATTACCGCAATCATCATCCGTTATCGTGAACATCAGTCGTCACCATCATTATTATATATATCATTATCATAAGTTAGTATTTACCAAAGCAACCGATATCCATTTTCGCGCGCTTTGATTGGCTCTCGTAACTTGCGATATCCAAGACTATTAGTTGATTTTGAGGCGGTAGTCAAAATGGGGGTCGCGTTCCCCGTTGTTACAGACGAGGAAATTTTTGTTTTCAACGCAGAAACTATTCCAGCAAACACGAAGAGGGCAACAAAAATTGGCTTTTCATTTTTTAATGGTAAGAACTATAAACACAAAATAATTTCCTTCAGAATTTGCTGAAAACCTACGAAAGTGCTCTTCACCAAAACATTTCGAGGAATGTAAACAGAACTCACAGGAAGCACGCGTGCTAAACTAATAGAAAAAAGGTTTACACTGTATGTTTCTTTGAAAGCAAAATGCATTTTTATCCCAATGTTTTGGTAAATACTAAAGCAACTATCCCCTTCAGGGTCGGTGTCTAGCACTAGATATATACCTCGATCCTTTGCGTCTCGGTATATATCCACCACTGTTCACCTCCCATTTGGGGTATAGTTGTTAATTATTACCAACATCGTTCATCTTCATCATGAATCATAATTATCATTATCATCATCAGTATCATCATCATCAGCAACATCATCATTAACATCGGCATCATCATCAGCATCATTATCATCAGCATCATTATCAACAGCATCATCATAAGCATCAGCATCATCATCAGCATCATCATCGTAAGCATCAGTATCATCATCAGCATCATTATCATCAGCATCATTATCATCAGCATCATTATCAACAGCATCATCATCATAAGCATCAGCATCATTATCATCGGCATCATCATCGTAAGCATCAGTATCATCATCAGCATTATCATCGGCATCATCATCGTAAGCATCAGTATCATCAGCATCATTATCATCAGCATCATCATCAGCATCATTATCAACAGCATCATCATCATAAGCATCAGCATCATCGGCATCATCATCGTAAGCATCAGTATCATCATCAGCATCATTATCATCAGCATCATCATCAGCATCATTATCAACAGCATCATCATAAGCATCAGCATCATCATCGGTATCATCATCGTCAGCATCAGTATCATCATCAGCATCATTATCAGCATCATCATCATCATTAGTATCATCATCAGCATCATTATCAGCATCAGCATCATCTTCAAATTGATAATAGTATAATGGAATGTTGGAATGGTATCGACCCTAACGGAACAAATGGGCTCAGTACAGTTTTTGCTTCCAACAGATGTCCCTTCATACAGCAGCTAACAAACTGTGCACTAGGGTTGTTATAATCCCGTGAGTTGCACACAAAATTATTTGTCATTCTTCAGAAATATAGCAATGACAATGATAACCATAATAGTGATTGCATAGAAATATTATTTAAGTTTGACACCGTGGTGAAAAACGGAGAAAGATTTCTGACGTTTCGAACGTTAGTCCTTTGTCGGCCACAAACGTCCGAAATCTTTCTCTGTATTTCACCACAGTGTCAAACGTAAATAATATTTTTTATACAATTTGAAGCACCGACGCAGTTCATAATCATGATTATGATGGTTAGTATAAATGCCATGTTGAATGAAAATAAATCATGTTTGCTTCCTTGTTATTTCAGGACTATGATGCTACTGAACTTGTAAAAAAGTATTCAGGACCTCCCCTGGACATCCTTATTGATCAGGTACAACTTCTTTTCCTGAAAAAAATAAACAAATCTTTTGAACAAACACGTAATTTAATCATCGCCATAAGTATTGTAGGAAGTTGGCATTTCGAGCATTAGCCCTTCATCAGAATTGTTGAACAGTTTTTAAAGAAAACTATTGAAGTGTGTCGGCAAGTAGTAGCACACGCGATTTAATCAACTGTACGTTGCAATACCTAATCATCGCCATAAGTAGAGCAGAAAGCTGACATTTGGAGCGTTAGCCCGTCATGAGACTTGTTGAACAGTTTTTAAAGAAAACTATTGAAGTGTGTCGGCAAGTAGGTAGCACACGCGATTTAATCAACTGTACGTTGCAATACCTAATCATCGCCATAAGTAGAGCAGGAAGCTGACATTTGGAGCGTTAGCCCGTCATGAGACTTGTTGAACAGTTTTTAAAGAAAACTATTGAAGTGTGTCGGC
>JAOEHV020457995.1:0-10177 GCA_025447995.2 Isaurus tuberculatus | reverse complement strand
ACCTTTTAACACCCTTAACCAAGCTTACTGTGTTGCCAAGGGCAACACTAGACTTAAATGTTAGTGTGTTGGTCTTGCTTCATGGCGGGTAGTTGCAAGATGATAGAAACTTCTTTAAAAACTCGATTTTTTAAAAAAAATTTTTGTTGTATAAGACCCCCTTAAATTTCGGCAAAGTCAGCCTCGATATTCTTATAAAGTATGCTCTTATAAAAAAGGAATATAAATGAATCATTTTAACTGAACCGATAGAAACATCTCAGAATTATAAATGAATATTCAATGTTATAATACTAAAAAGTATTAGTGACTGTTTGATATAATAATAAAATTAAAACTGCAGATAAAAAACTTGAAATATTTTTAAAATAAAAACATTTATCATTCGATGGAAATATCTTTCTCATTGGTCCAAGCCAACCACGTTAGCTGCAAATATGACACTGCTCATGTGTAGTTTCTGCTTTTCTGATTAAAAGTGGCAGTGCCGCGTTATTTTCTCAATGAATTCGAAAACTGAAAAATACCGACTTGACTTATTTTACGAGGCAGCACGCACTTACCGCTTAAAGAGACAAGGGCAGTAGGACCTTATCTATTACCGAATCACCCCATCTACGCTCATCACTAAAGTCACTATTAAAATGCTCCTTTCCCATACTAGCACAAAGGATGAGTTGCCAAACTACCTCGCAGAACAGACCATAGAGTATGCAGAAAGAAACGGAGCCAGAGCTGTAGTAGCCTATGGCTGCGAATGCAAGGGGACCAAGAGAGATATGTCGTATCTGAAGAGTGACCAAGAAGAAGAAGACACGAAGATCGTCTTGTACGCACTTGATGCAACAGCTAATGGAGCAACAGAGATAACGATCCACTCTCCCGACGCTGATGTGTTCATCCTTGGACTGAGGCACTACCCAGATCTTTGTCAAAACACGGTCTTTGTGACTGGGAAAGGTGAAACCCACTGTACAGTCAAGTTACAGCCGATAGTTGAAACAGTATTACAAAATAATAGTTTCATTCATTATCAACGGCATTATCAACATTATCAACCTTGGATAGACTAGGTAAACCTACACTCGGCCCCCCTACGGGTATTATAGAGTTATTTCCACAATCAACGGCGCGTTACGTGACTTGCTGGGATTCCTGTGTCCCTTAAGACGCGTAGCCTGTTACCGAGTGTTACAGACTTCACAAGCAAGCAAGCAAGTAATCACGCTACGACATTACTTTGGCCACCGCTTCTAGAGGGCGCCAAAGTAAAAATTCATTTTTTTTTAGATTTATGTCAATAACGTGCCAAATGCCGAAAAATTTCAAATTTTTTTAAAATTAAAATGCGCATGACCACCCAGGACTTTTGTTGTGTCACACCGTCAAACGAACACGAGAGAAACCCGACACAGTAAAAACAATAGAAATGTTGGGCCGATGTTGGGACAATGTTTCCTCGGAATCAAACTTCATCCGACAATAACCCAACACGAAAAGTCCGATCCCAACATGTTCGGATGGCCAACATTTGACACGGGGCTTTACAACACAATTCAGGCCTGAAAGCTGGGGGGAGGGGACGGGGCATTTCTGACGAACCAGTTTTGTTTTCGCAAAGGAGTTTTACTTAGAAAAAATTAGCTAAGGGACGACTGAAAAGTGAGAACGTCTAATTCCGCTTAGTAAATATTCAAATATTCAAGGGATTATATGCAATGCCCTAATGGTAAAACGCACAATATATCTATATACGTTTATATTTTAGAATAGTTTAGGTTAAATATAGGATAAACCATGCCCGCACGTGGATACGATTTTTATCTTCAAGTGTTCAAGTCAATATACCGACTTTGAGCACGAGAAAATGAAATTGTATCCACAAGTGGACATGTAATATTCTGTTTATTATATACACACTGATGAAATACCAGGACGACGATAAAAAAAATAATTATAAGATATATTATAAAATAAAAATACAAAAAAATTAAAAATAAATAAATTAAAAATATATGAAAATTTTTAAAAAATAAAGGTAAAAAAATGTTAAGACTAAGTAGTGGTTAGACTGAAGTAGTCATGACAACATGACAACCGTGATACCTTCACACTGTGAAAGATAAAAATGGTATCTTCATTGGATACCAAATTTTCGTCACTGGAGAAATCCTGGTATTTCATCGGTGTTCATATAATAAATACAAATTTTACCTTTTGGGAAATTATTTGCTCATTGTTCTATGTATTTCAATACGTGCCAGAATACTTATTTAATTTTTGGACTTATTTGAGGAGCGCTTAAGCCTGGTTCACACTTGCGACATAATGACATAACGACACGAGGATAAAGAAATTGGAAGGCCATTTATGTTGTTATGTTTGTAGTGTGAATATGTTGAGATAACGACATAATAGGAAGGTAGCGACATAAACATAACGACATAAAGAAAAGATCGTTTTTTTCTTTATGTCGTTATGTCCATGTCGTTATGTTCCTATTATTTCGTTATCTCAACATGTTCACACTACAAACATAACAACATAAACGGCCTTCCAATGTCTTTATCCTCGTGTCGTTATGTCATTATGTCGCAAGTGTGAACCAGGCTTTATTTGAGGGGAAACGCTTATTCAAAGGAAGGCACTTATTTTCTATTTTTTTTTTAGATTATCATCACTTAAACTTCAAAGACAAAAACAAAAATGGAATATGACAATACATTGTACAAAAGTTAAATGTTACAGAATCAAAAAAACAAAAAAAGAATGTACCATCATTAAAAATCATGGTGCCCGAGGTACTGAGGGAGCATTACTGAAAAACTGTGCCGTAATATGAGGGGTAATTAACTTAATCATGTCCAAAACTCCTCACATTTGTCCGGAATCCCCCTTCCCCCCCATCCCCAATTCCTTTCCCCTTCCTTCTTAGTGGAAACGGTGACAGGTGCGTAATAGCTTCGTGTTAAAATAAATTTGATGGTTTGAAGAGTATATTTGTTAGTTATTTGGACCATTTTTTATAGATTAAGGAGGGGAAAGGTGGAGGAAATTTAGAATTACCTGCAATTTTTCTTCTACTCTATTTCATTGTACTTATTTTATTTTACAGGTCTGCTCAGAAGACTCTAAAACATATTTCAACCCCCCTCCCAATCTCCCATCCCCTTCCCATTACTGGTCATGCTACAACATACGGAGCAGTCAATGTTATGCTCTTCTATACCTTAAAAATATATTGTATTTATTGAGAACAACAATGTAGTTATGTTTTAAATTCCCCCTCTTATTTCAAGATTAACTTGCCGACGCAAACTATTCAATAAGAATTATTTCTTTCAATAGCTTGTTTTAAACCTTTAAATTTTTCGCTGATAAATTCAAACGTGAAATGAAGTTTTGTTTGAAAGATTTTGTGAAATGTATTGAACACCTCAAACGTTAGCCTGCGAGGCAGCCGGCCCAGGCTACTCAAACGTCAGCCGTGGATGATCGTTCATTTGTGTTTCGGGCGGCCTGTGTTTTTTGGATCGTTAAGTGTAGCTTACACAAAGTTTATAGTTTTACAAATCAGAATGTGTTACAATATCCGATAGTCAGTATAAGCTGTGGTGGTTTTCGTTTTGTTAGGACTGGAAAGGTAAGGAACTTTATTTTTGAACTTTATTTGATTAGTAAATTTAAAAGACGAGGTCGGTATAACATATTAATGGAGATTTTTAGAACACATTCTTACAAAAAACGTAGCAAAATGTCCAATTACAGGTCGTGTTAGCTTCGTCGTTCCTCGAATTTGTTAGTACATTATCGATCTTCTGTCTCGTGTTTATACTCTTTAGTTCTCAAAACACAGTTCGGTTTGCACTACGTTGGGCAAAAACCGTTTGTATGTTATATTTCTTTAGTTTTATGTTTCAGTTCGAAATATTAATGACATTAAAATCTTTATAATTTATCTTGAAGATAAATACTAGAAACATGCGCAGAAATCAAATTACAATTCTCAAGGATATAGAAACTCACACAGAAATTTGAATACAAACAGGACAATGCGTTTTTTGAAATTAATTATAAATATATGCCATATAAGTCTTTTAATAATCGACAAGATTATGTAAATTAGGACATTATAAATTATATTATTTATTTTTCCTTTTGTTTATCATGCT
Organism: Isaurus tuberculatus; assembly: GCA_025447995.2. Classification (NCBI taxonomy): domain Eukaryota; kingdom Metazoa; phylum Cnidaria; class Anthozoa; order Zoantharia; family Zoanthidae; genus Isaurus; species Isaurus tuberculatus. Next base: position 6,005 of record JAOEHV020457995.1, on the reverse strand, counting down.
TACTTTAACATATGACCTGAAATATTTGTTGTAGTGACATTTATTTGTTTGCAGTATAAATTTAAATCAAGAACTAAAATAAATTAGAAAACAATTTTAAGCAGGGGTTTCATTATTAAATTGATCAGGAGGGCATCAGACTATGACAGCCGAGCAGGAAAAAAGCAAGGCATAAGATAGTAGCAGCACTAGGGCTTATCTATGTTCTCTAAATGTTGAAAGCAGCCAAGCAAAGTTGTGTTCACAGCCGGTTTATATGCCAGGTGCCCAGCCCTTAATAAAACCCCTGATTTTAAGATAAAACGATACCTTGACAACAACAACAACAACAACAAGGGAAATTTTATTTATCTCAAATTTTTCTAGTTTACATTAATATTAGTAGTTAATTTAAATGGGTAGGTACTGATTGCCTGGAATAACCATAAGGGCTATACGAGCCAGATCAAATGAAGTTATTGTTTTATCTTAAAATTGTATTCTATCGTAGTTATTCACTTTTAAGCCATACCATTTTTTACAAAATTTCAAAATTTGGAGAGTAACAGCATTCTGAATTGGTGGTTGTGGCTTAAAACTGAGTTTTTCCAGAAACAACAACTTTTGACATTGAAAATTCATGGCAGTAAACAGTAACTCACGACTAAGCCACACAAAAACAACAACAGCAACAATTACATTTATTCACACAACATTTAGCAATAATGTAATTGGTTTTAACTTTTGTAGTTATTGGTAGCTGTTTGTTCAGTCTAAGTTAATCGTTTGTTTGGTGTTTAATCATCATTCTCTTCTTCGTGCCCTTGTGTTTTTTGAAGTGCTTCAGGCTTTTCCAGCGCCCTTTTGATTTTTTCAGCATTCTTCTGTATTCTTGCGATTCTTTTCTGGTTTTATGCCATTCATTTGATGAATATAAATTGATTTTGTTTTTTTAATATTGTATTATTATATGTATGTATAATATTAAGCAGATCAGAACAGACTCCCTAATCTATCCATTGTTTACTTCAAGCATGTTTTGTTCCGATGCTGTAAACATATTTAATTAAAAACTCATTATTTTAATTTATGATAGCAACTTCTTTCCTAGTCAGCCTTGATATTTGCTTTATAGTTTTGATTTGACAGAAGTCACATGACTAGTGTGGATACGAGAGCTTAGCTGGCTTTGGCTTCAAGCGCTTCCTTACCTCATGGTGCTCACTACTCCTGGAATTCCTGGAAAACTCCTGGAAGTTTGAAATTTTCTTCCAGGGCTCTGGAAAACTCCAGGAAAACATATAATTTCCCTGTACTCCTGAAAACTCCAGGAATTTTGTGGAAACATTTTCAACAGTTTTATAAACAAGTCAACACCTACAGAAGCATCTGATTTATGATTGTACTTTTTGTATTTTATGTAGTCTCAATTTCAGAGAGTGTTTTTCTTGGGATTCTGGTAATTTTTGTCCCATTTCGCTTCGACCGGAAGATTGGAGAACTGCACGATTGTTTTGGTGGCGTGGTTACTCAAACAGTTGCCCCTTATGATTTGGTTGAGCCCCCACTTCTTTTTTATTTTTGCCAAGAGAGAATTTGGGGTTGGGTCCTGAAAAAATAAATTTTCTGCCCTGGAGAACTTCTGGAAAACTCCTGGAATTTTGGTATTATCAGTCAGTGAGCACCATGTTACCTGCTTTCAAGTCTCCTTTTTTCCTTTGCAGTTTTTCCTCTTCTCCCCGTTGTTATCCCACCCCTGTCCCCTCCGTTTAACTCCTGCTTATCGGGCTAATTGCAAACTCGTGAAACTTATATTGGATAACCTTGGTTAGAGTAATGTTAACAAACCTTTTTCTGCCCTTCAACCATTGATTTGTGTTAAGGTTTTGATATAGTATCTCAATATTGTGCTACGTGGCAACAAAGGCTTCGATTCGATCTAAATACATAATGCAATCTTTGTTATAATTTGTATTATTTTGAAAAGTTTTAAGTTCGGGGCATTTTGTCTTGATTATTTTACTTTAATTAGAGAATAAACCTGTTGTTAATAGTGTGACTTTAATTCTTTGCAGGTGTGTAAAAAGTAAATCACGAAGAAATCCTGTGAGTGATAGAGAAATTTCTGTCTTTTCTTAAGTCTCACTTTGTGATCCAACAAAAAAGAACAAATACAAGAATGACTCCTTGCAAGTGTCACCAATGTGAGAAGTCCTTTCCAAATCAGAATTTGTTAGAAAAACACAAAAGAACACACATAGGATTGAATTCCAACCATTGTGAGCAACGTGATAAATCATTTACTCGACTGGACGACATAGTCAATCAATGCATTAAGTCAATAAATCAATCAAGTAACTTAGCCAAACAGAAACTAACACGCACAAGATTGAAACCCTATCACTGTGATCAATGTAATAAGTCATTTAGTCACTCAAGTAGCTTAATCAGACACAAACAAACGCACACAGGGTTGAAACCCTATCAGTGTGATCAATGTAATAAGTCGTTTACTCACTCAAGTAGCTTAAATTCACACAAACGGATGCACACAGGCCGGTTGAAACCCTTTCACTGTGATCAATGCGATAAGTCGTTTATTTGCTTAAGTGGCTTAATCACACACAAAAGAACACACACAGGAGTGAAACCCTTTCACTGTGATCAATGCGATAAGTCATTTACTCGCTCATATAGCTTAACCGCGCACAAACGAACACACACAGGTTTGAAACCCTATCACTGTAGTCATTGCAGTAAGTCATTTAGCGACTTAACTACCTTAATCAGACACAAACTAACACACACAAAGTTGAAGCCGTATCACTGTGATCAATGCGATAAATCGTTTAGTCAATCAAGTAATCTAATGAGACACAAACTGACACACACAGGACTGAAACCTTATCTTTGCAATCAGTGCAATAAGTCATTTAATCGCACTAGTAACTTAATCACACACAAACGAACACATACCTACCCTTGTGATCAATGCGATAAGTCGTTTAGTCAGTCAATTAGCTTAATCAAACACAAACAAACGCACAATGGATTGAAACGTTATCAGTGTGATCAATGTGATAAGTCATTCACTCGCTCTAGTGGCTTAACCATACACAAACGAACACACACTGGAGAGAAACCATACCACTGCGATCAATGTAATAAGTCATTCTATCATTCAGGTCACCTAACTACACACAAACGAACACACACTGGGGAGAAACCCTATCACTGTGATCAATGTAATAAGTCCTTCAACCAATCAAGCCACTTAACCACACATAAACGAATACACACAAATGAATGTGATAAACCAGATCAACTGAACACTTCAAAAGTTTAACCGTGACAATTGTTAGTTATATTTACTGTTACAACTTCATACAAGACCTACCAAGGAGGAAAAGCTACGAGGTGCGACGAAAGTGATAAAACATATGGAGTCATAGGTCAGTTGGAAAGAAGAAAAGAAATGTTCATAATCTTCGCAGTGACAAACATTAAAACTCGTTGCACAAAGCTGTTTCGTATATTTTAGGTAAAGTGGAGGATGAAAAAAAAGGAATGCGAATTGTTTTCATGTGATCACTGTAATGAACAGTTTGAATTGATAATCGACTTAAACAGACATTCAAGCAAATATTGCAGGAGTAAAGTCGGGTAACGCTGAATGCAAGAAACTTTAAAGTTTAAAAATTGACTGAATTAACAGGAGTTCAAGATGTGGACCCAGTTTATCAGATTGGTTACATTATATGAAGATAGTAAAAGTTTACTTAGGTTGCAGTTAGTCACCTATGAATTAAAAAGTTGGTATATTGTTCGTCTCGGCAACCTCCGTTTTTTATTTGATTTTGATACAATAATATATTTAGATATGCACTGGCCAGCGCACATTTTATCAAGAATATATAATCATAACACCATTAAATAACATAAAAAGTTCAGTTGTTTTGCGTTTTTAATATTCGTCTCAGTATAGGAGAATAAATTGCAGTTGAGTTAAAATGTACATCAGTAACAAATTTCTTTCACAAAATACGTGGTGTGGAATGGTTTTCAGTAAAAGACAGGAAACTCTACGAGAACTGTAAGCTTTTATTGAAATGAAAACTATAATCTTAAGATTAATTTTACCAGTTTCTCTAGATCTATATTTTGAAAATTGGCGTTTTGCAGTGTTTTTTTTCTGTAATAGGAAGATAATTTAGAATATGAAGGCTGAAATTTGAAAACAAAACGGTTAACAGTTCAACACTCGTGAAAGCAATAATTATTACAGATCCTAATATGCTGGCAACTTGTAACAAATACATTTGCGACGGGTTAGGGTAGTGATTGATTATGACAGGAGAACATCAAATTGGCAAACAATTCTAATATAGGTCCATGGATGCTGTATTTATCAAGTTTTGCAAATAAGACTTGATGGTTTAAGATGTCAAACGCTTAATTAATAGGTCGATAGCAAACAATACTTTGTTCTTTTTGATTTCTCTCAATAAAATCGATTACACGATTGTGCATAAATGTTACAAAGGATGTCTGTAAGCTGGCAATGCTTATTAAGGGATTAGTTTTATAGTGATTTTGAATTCACTGTGTGAGAGAGAAAGATTAATCCTTTGAACTTGAGTTAGTGATACTTATAATCAACACGGTTTCTTTTACTGCGACTGTATGTATTAGTAAATTGCCATTTATACATTGGTGATTTTCTGTTTTTAGAGTCTTTTTTTTCTTTTCCGTTTTAACCCATCGGGAGATCTGAAGATAGGAGATTCGCTCAAAAAATAATCAAAGAAACTGGAAAACCCTGTCGTAATCACACGAGGAATTGTATATTGACAAAACCGAGCCTCTGACTCGCTTGACAGACTGGCACTTTTCGCCCCATGTAACAGAATCCACAGAGGTTCTGCATTCCGGATTCCGACCCCTGAATTCTGGATTCCACTCTTTTGTATTCCGGATTTCATGATAAGCCTAAATCACTCGATTTCAAACGTAAGCTTTGTTTTTACAGTATTCAAAACCTTTTTGAATATCCGCCTCTCTCTTAGCCCTAGCTTTAAAGACTTCTTTACCCTTTTTTTGTTTATCGAAAGATGGATTCCGGATTCTGAGCACTTTGGATTCCTGATTCCAAATCAAATCTGAATTCCGGATTTCACAATTGTGGATTCCGGATTCCAACAATCAAATTTTGCTGGATTCCTGATTCCGGATTCTGTTTACCAACTAGGCTAACAATGCGCCAGTAAAAAGTATTCAACGAGTATTGTTTGGTAGATAGCTTTTTTAAACTTTTAAATATGTCGGTTAAAGATCAAAACTAAAATGATATCCAGAATAGTTTGGCAAATGAATGCTTCGCGTCCGGCATCAGCCATGAATGATCGTATGTATGCATGTGTATCTATCTTGGCGGCCTGTGTTTCTCGGGTCGTTATGTTTAGCTTACACAAAGTTATGAGTTTATCAAACTAAACTGTGTGACGAAGTACCTATAGTATCTACGGTGGTTTTCGTTTTCTCTGCTCTTAAAGGTAAGGAACTTTATCTTGGAACTCTGATATGTAGTATATTTAACTTTCGAGTTTGTTATTGAATACTTGATAATTTTTAAAACTCATGAATGGTAACAAAACACGTGGAAAAGTTTTGCTGTCTGATCAAAAGTCGTGCTAGCTTTGTTGTCGTAATGAAATTCTTCACGTTATTTTCTGTGCCATTTTTCTTAAAAAAATAAAACTGTAATGAAATCTTCAAAATTCGCAAAGATTAATAATAGAATTGTTGATTCAACTTACATTTGCGATAAATTGTATTTATGGTGGTAAACTCTAAAAGAGATTAACAAACCAGAAACTACGCTTAACCTGGCATTACTTCTTTATGCACCTATCAATGTAAGTCCCGAGGGGGGGGGGGTATTCGGGCAAGGGGTGGGGATTTGAACAAAAAACCTAAAAAAATTAAAATGCTCCAGGGTGGGAAAGAGATTACTAATCAAATTTAGG
>JAOEHV020457670.1:0-10179 GCA_025447995.2 Isaurus tuberculatus | reverse complement strand
ACGAAACGTCTCGACTGGGTACGAAACGTCCGCTGATTGGGTACGAAACGTCCGCTCGATGGTACGAAACGTCTTGGGTACGAAACGTCTTGGGTACGAAACGTCCGGATACCCTGATTACCTTTAACTACATCGGCCGTTCGCGCCTTACAAATGTTTGCGGGATTCTGAAGAAATTTGTTCTCCCGAGGGTTGGATTTTGGTCATACTTCTTGTTCCTAGGGTCATGGTACTATGTAAAAACAGCTCAGGTCGAAGGCAGGGGGGTGCAAGTGCTAGGGGCGCGCAGCATTAATCGCCCTCCCCTGACAAGCCAAAATGGTCTGCGCAAAGTAAAATAATTAAAACAAACTTTAATAAAAAGGAGATTTAAGAAAGTATTTAATTTCTCAGAAAATTCTCAGTAATCACTTCAAGTGTGTACTTTTGGATTGAAAGGAAACACTAGACCTATCAAGTTTTTTTTTGTTTCTCTAGTGGTTATCCCTTCCGTTTTTTATTCTTATGTTCTTTATCAGTGTGTTTCTTAAGGCCAGTACACTGGTAAATTGTACCGATGTTCCCCGACGGCCGTACCGGTTTTCCCAAACTCGAAAGTTCAAAATAATTCTGGGGATGTCCCCAGACCTCTCTAGATACTTGAGCATTTGGCACTTGATGACCTCGTACCCACTCCAGGTGTACCTGCTTTCCCACTTAGTGTACCCCACTTCCCAAGCCTTAAGAAACACACTGTTTATGAACTATTGTCTGCTGTTTTATAGATTCAAGACTAATTCAAGAGCTGATCAGCATTCTTGCTAAAAGTCAGTCTTTAAAACCATCGTACTTCAATGTCTTGTTACATTCTAATGTGAAGATGCTTAACCTGAGCATGTGCAGTCAGTTGGTCAGTGATCAGGTGCTAAAGATGATCACTAGCAGATGTAAGGTAAATAGAAAAACATTCTGAATACAGCAACAATATTCAAAAAACAAAATAAAAATAGGCAATATATAAAGCTTACCAAAAAGGAACATTAACGACTTTCCGTTTGCACACAGAAACCCGTGTGCAGGTCGTTTAGAAGTCATTTGACCCACTCATTCAAATGACTTGATCAATCGTTTGAAAAATAGACCCACTCGTTCGAACGACTTGCTCAATCGGTTGAAAAACAGACCCACTCGTTCGAACGACATGCTCAGTCGTTTCAAAAACAAACCCATCCATGCGAACGACTTGCTCAGGGTTGGTGCAATATTAAATATACCATGTTTGATTTTTGCTGACCTACCCTTCTCCCTAAGCATGATTTTTCCTGACCCCCCCCCCTTCTTTTGACATGCATAACAGTTTAACAGCTGGCTATACATTTGAATATTTTTTGTGCTCCCCCCCTTTAACACATGAATAAAAAATGGTGACCCACCCCCTGTTTGCACCAGCCTCCCCCCTGCTTCTCGATAAATAATGACCAGTCGCTTATTGACTATCTTCAATTTTTTCATCTTGTACTGCTAGTTACTTTAAAACGTATATGCAAAAGGTATGGTAAATGCTAGGCTTAGGGGTTTAATTACCAAATGAATACATATTAATACTTCTTGTTCTTTCTTTTTAGAAACTGACTCATCTTTGTCTCAAGAATTGTAGTCGACTTTCGTTCAAGGTCTTGAGAGACCTTCCAAAGAACCTACCAAACCTGAAGTACATAGATTTCAGCTGTATTACAAACTGTTCTGGTGAAACATTACAGGAGATTGCCAAATGCTGCCCCATGCTCCAGGTTCTCCGAGTAGACTCTTGCCATCTTGTGAATGACGCTGGAATTTTAGCATTGTGCTGTGAAGAAAATCGAAAGCAAAATGCCTGCAACAAGATTCTGGAACTAAATTTGTCCTCAACATCAGTGACAGAAGTTAGTGTTAAAACGATTTTTAACAGTCAAACTCACATTAGAAGTTTATCACTTGCAGCGTTACATTTTGAGCAGCAGCTAACATTCAACTACCCAAACATCGAACCAACAAAATTAAGCCATTTAGATGTATCACATATTAATATTACTGACAGCTCAGTACAAAACATTTGCAGGCTGTGTCCATTTCTTGTTGAGCTATCCATCAACTGTTGTCCTCTGCTGACTGGGAAGTCTTTGGAAGCTATTTCTACCCTGAAGCATCTTCGGTACTTCAACATGGCACAATATGGACTGGAACCCCAAATACGTTTTCTATCAGACATCGTACCTTTCCTTCAGAAGTGTGGTTTGAGACTTGAAACACTTAATTTATCAAGTTTAGGTGGTGTTGATACCTCCTTTTTAGCTATGTATTGTCCAAATTTATCAAAACTAATTTTAGCAGATTGTAGAGACATCAAAGGACGCCATTTGAGGTCGAATTCATGCGAAGGAAGTTTAGCAACACTAGCTCAAGCTTGTACGAATCTTCAAAACCTTGACCTTCAAAATGCACATTTTTCATCATCATTCTCTACTGCCGAACACATGGCTGCAGTGATAGGTGTAACCAGTAGACTGAAAGAGGTAAACCTGTCTCGTATTGAAGGTTTGACAGATGAATGCTTTGAACGATCTCTGTTGTCTTCAGATCTTGCTCACCTTTCCTCTCTGGATCTTTCCCATTGCTCCGAATTATCAGCTGAATGCGTAGAAAATGTTCTCAATTCTTGTAGCTGTCTTTCCAGTCTCAATTTGTCACACTGTAGACTGATAACTTTGCAGGATGCAGTGAGTTTTAGACAAATGTCAAAGAAAAATGGAAGGCCAGTAGAGATAATATGGGCTTAGGAATGCTTACAAAATAGTTTTTAAAATATCTACCCTCGTCATTTAATATAAACATATTGTCCATTGACTCAAAAGGAGCTCAACCGCTCTTTGATGAGTCTTGTTTTTACTTCTGCTGGATAATATACCATCCTCCTCACCAGCCAGCATAATGCTGATGTGGGAGCCGGTTAAGACACCAACGATCTGTCCAGGCGACGGAAACTTTCCATGGGATATTCAGAAAAGTCTTCAGGGAACATTACCCATCTTAACTAACTCAAAAGTAAAGAAGTTTATGTAAATTTGTAAGTACGGCTACATTTGAGTAAATTTGTCTAATACGGCTAAATACACTTGAATATGACCTTCACCTTGTCAGTAACTGACTTTTATTAAACAGATACAGTAGGATCTAATGAACAACGAACTATCAATCAAAAGCTCATAAAACCAAATCCCGCTGGATTGGACTATGAATAGGACTATGACATTGCAGAGAATTTGTCTCCTTGTTCTTGTTGCGGGTATAATTGCAATTTTGAAAACCAGCCTGTTTCACTGTTGAATATTTTATTGTGGCCAGTTTTGAAATAGTCTAATAAAAATCCCAGATGACATCTTTATTTGTGCTGTTTTACTCTGAACTTCCCTGCTAGCAGAGTCTCTCGTGACGGTCCTGCAATGAAAATTGAGAGACTCTGCAGATCTAAGCCGTTTTCTTTGATATACCGCCGTCAACAACCATGGACGAAGCAAACAGGGTTTGAAACTGGTTTTAACCGAAAATGAGCAGTAGGCATGAGCAAATTTCAAAAACCGCTAGATATTTTTGAGCCCGCGGTAGCATAATTCAAAATGGCGACGAGACGTCAGAGTTGCTAGGTTATCGACGCGCATGCTCAACAAAAAAAACGGCTTAGATCGGCAGAGTCTCAATTTTCATTGCAGGACCGTCACGAAAGAGAATTTGCTAGCAGGGAAACTCTGAACGTATCCAACTTCTGGAGCATAAACTACTTATAAAGCATTTTGTTAAGGTCTCTCAAGCTAGCTCAATAAATTCAAAATACCTACCTTTCTCTTAAACTATAGAGTGGCTCTTAAGAAAAGATTTAAGATTATCCAATATTATATATCCTAAAATAGATTGCTTCAAAGAGAAGATTTTAAATCTTTTCACTAAAGTGTTTCCTCAAAACATGGATCCTAAATTTAAAGGGAACCTCCACTGTAAAACATTCTAAGAGTAAATTGAAAATCTCTCTTACCATATATCTATTTTTTACTGCAAAACTGATAATTATACATATTAGGGTAAAAACGGACTACTTGAGTTGAACATTTTTTGTGTGCGCGCGGCCATCTTGGAAGTGACGTAACTTGGTTGCAGTGCCAGTCCCTTTACTCATTCTTTCCAATTGTATCAATTAAGAGTAGAGACTGGCACTACAACCAAGTTACGTCACTTCCAAAATGGCCGCGCGCACACAAAAAAATGTTCAACTCAAATTAAAAAACAAAGGCTATTAAAAAAAGTTTAAATCTGTTCAATAACGTATTTCCTAAAATATTATGGCTCCTTAGAGAACGTTAAAAATTATTAAATAAAGCATTTGCTTAAAAATTGTTGTTCTCAATCAGGCTCTAGCCCAAGCTTTAACTGCTGAAACAATTTACAGTTGGTAAGAGCGCAGCAACAGTATCACGCAGGTCACGTGTTCAAACCCGTTAAAGCTTGATTTTTTTCTTTTGCAATTGCTTAAATTGAAAATCATTTCTAAAAAATCCTGGTACAAAATCGTCTGTATAGGTTTTGAATGGGATTCCGGATCTCAACTCATGGATTCCAGAATCCAGTTCCATGGTTCTGGATCCAAGCTCCCTGATGTCAGATATAAGTTCCTTCATTCCAGATCCAAGTTCCCTGATTCCTGATCTTTGTGTTTGGATTCCAGATTCCAAACCAAACGTTTTGCTGTATTCCGGATTCCAAACCAAAAACTTTGCTGAACTGCGGATTCCTTTACAAAGACCGAGTTCTATAGTGGTAGACTCTGAACACTTAAGTTTTGAGAAAATTATGTGGGACTAGGGTGTTAGACTTCTTCCTCTTTTGATAACTGAATGGTTTCACCGGTCTTTAATGTGAGGTCTATACCTTCCCACTCCAGTTCCAACTCACTAGCATCAGGGCAATTCAACTGACAAGACTCGGAGGACGAAAACAAACGGTTATCTTCTTGTAATGGCTGGACAGGGCCATTTACTACTGCTTCCAAGTTTAACAGAGGTTCCTCTTCTACAGAAAACTCCCCGAAGTCTTTGCACGGGACGATACTAACGTCCATCTTTACAGCAGTTTCAGGAGGCGATGGAGAATGATTCGGAACTGGAGCTGGTACGGAAGGTTTGTCTGCGCAGGAGGACTCTAAAGGCACATCACCAGTTAGGTTTGCAGATTTAAATACTGTGTGAGCTCTCAGTTGTTTGAGTCGCGGAGAAGAGACCTTAAGAAAAGAAAAGGAATTCGTAACAAGACTTGTTAAAGAGTTAAGTAGATAAATGTTCAAGACTGAGGTGTTTTCAAAAGTGTTATGCTGTCTAGGCAGCGTAAGCTAAGAAACTAAATCTGAAATAGCTTTTAAATATATCTATAACGCCTTGTGTTTTTAAAAATTTTACCCTAATCATGATTTTCAAACATTCTTAGTAGAACTATATCTTTTGAACAAATTTGAAATTCTAACTATCAGTGTTTTTATGCCATTTGTAATGCAATATACTGAATAGCCTCACGGCGGTCGCAAAACAAATCGAAGTTAAATTTCAAGCTGTTCAAAACTGACAGAATAAAACAATTAAATGAAATAGAAAAAGGTTAATAGATAAAAAAAGCCCTAGAGAACTAAAGAATAGTATTAGATACTTATAGATGAAAAGCGAAACCTCAATACTGAAAATAATGCGAATTTAGTTTGTCGCTATAGTTCCGACGAGTAGAATTTCTAGTCGTTATTTCAAAAGGGCGCGGAATATTCAAACTTGCACTGACGAGTAGGCCATACAAATCGACCTGAAACTGGAACAGAGAGGCCTAAATCCCTATTTAAAGCTTGGAGGAAGATTCTGTGACTGTTAGGGTATTAACTGACTCGAAATGTTCATAACAGCTGGGGTTCCCGTCAATAAAATATCAAAACGGATGTCAAACTCGGGATATTTCCTATCCCAATCTCATGTTGGTTGGGATTCAAAATTTTCATCTAGGTAATCCCATCAAAATTTGGTTTGTAACAGAGTCTGACATCACTTTTTTTTAAACTTACCGCGAGGTGATTTTCCTTTGTACAAGTACAACCGATGTTTTGCGTGTTCATCAGCGTCAAAAGCGAGATATTTCTCATGCTGTTTAGTTCTTTGGCCTCTAAGATTTCACATCTCTGTTTGTTTTTTTCAAGTGCTCTCAAAAGAACTGCTACCACAATGATTAGTACTATCAGTGGTACACTGACAATAACCGCTAGAGGTAACGGGGGTGAACTTCCGAATCGCAGACCATAGTGAGATTGTAGTTCGTGTAGAGAAGGGCGAGATTCTTGCGAAAAAAAAAACAGTTTGATGAGGGTTAAGTTTCTGTTACAAGTCAGGTAGTAAATACGTTCTAGCATGTAAACTTGCAGCCAATACTATGGGCACTAAGGCCACGTTGGTAGCGGGCATTACTCCTTAAATCTACAATAAGTGAAACCCGCAAGGAAAACAAAAGCGTGGAAGACCGAAAAATACCTTGCGCAGAGGGTTAACATCGGACCTGAGGAAAATTGGCAAAACCTGGGGAGAAGTACAGAACATTGCGCATGACAGAGGGGATGGAAAGCCACTGTAGTTGCCCTATGTCCCCCTTGGGACGAAGTTGATTAAGTCAAGTCAAATAAAAATGAGCCTGATGTTAGCAACCATGGACAGCTGTTTCGGTTTAGAGAAACGTCAGGACTTAGCCACTGACGGGTTAGCTACCTCGTCCAAGTCTTTTAGCACGGTATAACTTGCCGTTAGCTGTTGTGGCCTTTGAGGGCCTCGTCAGCAAGGCATAGCCAACAATCAAGACCAGGTTCCCACAAAAGTTAACTAAAGTTAAAGCCTTATGCTTGTGGGATGTGGTTTGAATAACAATTACAAGTAAGGTAGTACATACGTACTAGTATCAAAACTTGCAGCCACTAATATGGACACAAATAAGGCCACGTTGGTAGCGGGCATTACCCCTTAAATCTACCGTAAATAAAAGTGTTATTTCAGTGAATAGTTTAAATTACGTGCAAACGAATATCGATAAGGGTTGTAGGTAGAGTGACTGGGTGCGTGGAGTGAGCCTCTACTTATACAATGCAATACTAAGCAAATTTGTAATACCTGGTAGAACTTTCAAGTAGAAATCTTTTGTCGCTTGTCCGTTTCGGTTGAACACCAAACACGTATACTTAACATTAGCTCCTGTATTAACACTAGTAATAACAAGTTCTCCTTTGTAAGCGCGCATGGGTAATGGTGCACTTTTAGTTATCGTTTCCATTATTTTCAGTCGCGGCTCGATTATGAAATCTTTTGACGAGTTCTGTTAAAGAAAGAAAATAAACTTTAAGAATCTCTTTCAACTAAATATTGAAGTATATTTTAAATCAATCACGATGATCACTATCTCAATCATCACCATCATCATAACCACAATCATCATAACCATATCTTCATCGTCGTCGTCGCCGTCGTAATTATCATCATAGCCATCATCAACATTGTCCTCGTCGTCATCATCATCGCCATTATCATCATCATCATCATCATCATCGCCATTATCAACATCACGATCATAATCATGACCATCACCATCAGCAACACCACCATCATCATCATCATCATCAGCATCACCACCATCATCAGTATCACCACCATCATCACCATCATCGTCATCATCATCATCACCATCAACATCTGCGTTATCATCATCCTACCTTACATGATGTGCTTGTGTTTTCGGCTACAGGCTGGCAGAATTCCGTCTTTCTCCAGAAAATATACGGTACGGAACTGCTGTTCGCGTGGCAAGGAAGCGTCACTGTTTCTCCCAGTTTGGCAGATATATTAACAGATGAAGCGCCGAGGATTATCGGTCGATCTTCATGAAGTTCTACAGGAACAAATACTATTTCAGATTTTTAGAAACAGACCTTAAATTTCAATAATAAAATGTGCTTACTCTAAGTAAGGCAGAACATACGTACTAGTATCAAAATTTGCAGCCACTAATATGGACAATAAGGCCACGTTGGTAGCGGGTATTACCCATTAGCCCTTAAATCTACCGTAAATAAAAGGGAACTGGTTAACAGCCATGGACAGCTGTTTCCATGGCGCGCATAGCTAACAATCAGGCTCAGATTCCTACACAAGATAATAAGTAAAAGTGAAAGCAGAAGATGATACTCGTTCTATCGTCCTCGTAAGGGTGGAAAAAAAGATCAAACACATACCTAAAACTCGACAGAGCCGGGTATCGAACCCGAGATCTTGTTGCCGGAAAGCAGAGTTCTTACCATCTGCGCCAGCCACGACACTGTCCTCCTGCCAATTTACTTTTAGAGTTTTTACTTTTGATTAAGAGCATTGACTTTAACTCTACATATTCGTTACCTTGCACATACAGATGAAATGTGCGTTCCAATCTTTCTGACGTGTTACCTAGGTAACCAACGTTACAGCTGTAAGTTCCAGCATCAGCCAGTAGAACATTTGAAAGTTCCAACATCCACGTTCTTGGATCTGGTTTCATGTTGATTGTCCTGTAAGTAATCGTTTCTAGTGGCTGATCATACTTGTACCAGACCACTGTAGGCCTAACATCGGTTTGTCGTACACGACAATCAAATTTTACTGTTCCGCCTGTCATTTCCTTGAATGAGGTGGTGACGTTTGGATGCAAAAACTGAGGCACTATAGAAAGGGAATTTTAGTTGTGATGACCATAAAATGTCAAGCAAAGTAATACACCGATTCTCAGATTATATACAAACACATGAGATTTTTTCTATTTAACAATTTGACATCAAGGGCAAATGGACTAACCGTCACTAGTATCATTCCATACTTATTGGACAATTGCAATATCGAATTCTGATTGTCTACGCTAACACAGGTCTTTTGTTAGTTCGTAGAAATCTAATAGCTAAATAATGCAAATGTTGCTTTCTGATTGGCAACTGCAGTTGCTGTCTATCAGGTGTGAGTGTCCATGGGATGATGCCCGGATGTAAACCAAAATCCAATATGGCTTCTACTAACCAGTTTTCGAATGCGTTTATGAAAACGATTTGTAGGTTCTAATTAACAAGCAAATTCAAGATAAAACAAAGGCAGCAACGAAATATGGTGTAAAAATTTTTAAAGGTAAAAAAAAATTATTTTAAGCATCAGCTCAACAAGTTTTACTCGACAACGCAAAACTGTGTATTGTCAATATTCATTGTTTAACTTTGAATAAATTAAAGTATTATTTATCAAAAAAATTGCGTTGTTCTTTTGTTTCCTCATCGTAGATTTACACTAAAACAATTGGACTACTCGTTCTCGCTTTCCGTGAGTCAATTGTCAACCCGTCGCTACGCGCCGTACGGTATGGATGGACCCACTAATAACAACTATGGCTTCATAGCTCAGTCGAAAAGGGGCTGACCATTTGATTTTTGAGGGAGCGGGGTGGGTGATTTTTTGCCGCAAGATTTTTTTTTCCGTCCATGGGGTGGGCAGGATTTTTTTCCCTTCTGTTGCTGTACATGATATCTTTTTTGCTTTGCACGCAATTTTTTTCTTCAAAATGAAGCTTGCAGGAATTTTTTTTTCAAAATCATCCAACCCCCCCCCCCCCTTAAAAATCAAATGGTCGGCCCGTAAGAGCGCTGCGCAGGGATCACGGAGGTCACGGCTTCAAATACCCCTGGAAGCATAAATGTTTTTTCAGGTTTCTTTTTTGCAGGCACGTAAGTTGCAAATAAACGCAGAATGGTCGTTTCACTGATGATGTCTTAACGTCTAGCCGGACGCGGCGCCGGCAATATCTCAAAGTCATTGCACTTTACAATCTCGAGAGTAAAGCATAAGTTGTGCATGACCAAAAAACAGTAGATTTTTAAAAAAAATTTTTGTGTACGAGATGAGGAACATTTTAAGAATAAAAAGTCTTTTAGTGGCTCTATCTATGGAAACAAATGAAAAAACGACTTCAAATAACGCAGTTAATCAGAATACAGAATTAGTCTATTACTTGATTAATACAATAATAATAATAATAATAATGACTTTATTTAGGTGTCAAGTCGTTCTAGCCGGCCACAAAGGCCTACTAATTGGG
>JAOEHV020457561.1:0-10179 GCA_025447995.2 Isaurus tuberculatus | reverse complement strand
GTCCATTCGGCCTGCGGCCTCATGGGCTATTGGCTTCTATCCCATTCGGGCTCGAGGGATAATTGTTAATTATACGCGCTTGAAAGTCGGATTATTTCAGCCGAAAAATACAACCTGCACAAAAGATTGTAAGGTAATCTTGGGTGCACAAACAAAAATTTTTAGTATGGAGGAGAAACAGAAAAGGGGAGAAAGAGAATATTATTGTGTTACTGGCACTACCAATTGGCAAAGCAGCCAAAACACAAAGAAATAAAATGTTTAATTTTTGAAATCAAAGTAAAAATACAAATAAACCTCATCGCTGTGTCCCCTACAATACGTCACTCGACCCAGTCCCTATGACTATTTTTAGTGCCAAAATAACCATTTTAAACCGCGTACAAAATCTCCAGTTTTTATTTTACACAACTCGAACTTTGGAATCGTACGTTTGAAACGTTTTATTTTCAAAATGTGCAAAAAAATTTCGTGTTATAGGCGCTTTAAGGCCACAGTTGTTAGGAGCAGGGCAGTTTAACTGAATCCAACTATTCTGGTACAACTAATGTGCTGTCTTCACATCGTTGTTATTAGCCGTGAAGTTATGAACGATCTTTGATTAAATATATACGCAATTAATGTAATTACAAATAAGATGCCTGGAAAAACAATTCAGGTTTCAACTGCAATGGAAAACTCTTCAAAAAACGTTTTTTTTAATTCCGAGAATGACGTCACGTCCTCTTTAGAACCCATTTCCCTAAGTGCTCGATCGTGAATCAACATGGCCGGCATTTTGAACATGTCATAAAAATAGACAATTAAAGCAAATTCAAAAAATTTTCGCTCAACTCCTTCAAAGGTACTATAGAATTTATAATTAACAATTATTCCACGAACGCGCGTTGGATGTGAGGTGATACATAACCGACGAGGCGCGAAGCGCCGAGTTGGCTATTTTCACCTCGTATCCAACAAGAAGTGAGTGGAATAATTGTTTTATTAAAAACAAACCACTGGATATATGAGTCAAAATGGCTTTAAAACAACGTACATAAAACAAAACCCAAAACCAAAAGCTGCTGGGAACAGTTCAGTCTTGATAAGTCCACCAATGCCACTTAATTGACGTTGTCGTGCCTTTTTATTAACAAGAGGCTCATTAAGCCTTTACTCGTGGTACGAGCGGTTGCATTCAATTATTTTAACCCTTGAAGCCTTGAAGACAAATCCCAAATATGGCAGTCACTGGACCGAATCGCTAATCGCGACATGAAAAAAAAAGAAAAAAGAAAAAGAAATGGAACCCAAAAGTTGACTCGTGGTACCACGAGTAACAACTAAAACGATATTAAACCACAATAAACAAAACCAGCGTTCTCGCTAGGCCAAAACAGAAGGGCGCTGCGCCCTTTTGTGTTTTCTCGGCGCCCTTTTGCTTTTCCTAGTGCCCTCTTGTTTTTTCCAGCGTCCTTTTGTTTTGGCAGCCAATTTTCCATGTTAAAGATAATATTTGTACATTCTTGGAGCAGTTAAAACGTAAAAACCATTCAATCTTCTTGCACGTTGATCAAAGCTTCAGCATAAAAGTTGTCCTGCGTCAAACCCTACTTACTTTGGTTAGTTGAAAACATATTGTGTAAATATGCAAATTAGTTTATTCATATGCTAATTAAAGCGTCCTTTTGTTGCTTTGGCCTGGCGAGAACGCTGAATGGCTAGGATCTCTAAGATAAATTACAAACTGACAGTAAAAACAAAACAAAAAGAGCTTACTGAGATGTAAACTACTTAGGCCATATTGATTTCGGTGGTTATGATGCCAGCGTACCTCAGTACGCCGTATTTGTTTTTTGTTTTTACCGTCAGTTGGCCTTTTCACACTTCAAGACCCTCTTTATATATTTGCATATGTATATGTTCCATTCTAATTGTATTTGCCTTTCCCGCCAATTTACCTAAAGAAGTCGTCAAGATGACAACGAAACGTAGTTTTATGTTGTTAGTTTTTATATTAAATAAACAAAACCTTAAGGTTATGAGTCACTTGGTCATTGCACTGACTAATATTGAGAAAACAAATGGAGCAATCGTCTTGCCTTGGAACAGTGGTAGCAGTCAATGTAGTCGGAACATACGGGACATTCTGTAGCATTCAGCACAAGGTTCCTTTGGTGTCCAGTGCATTCAGAGGTCAATGACCTTTGTACACAGGTGGAAGTAGCAGCACACCATCCACACGAAGCATCGGTCATACAGGCCAGGCAATTGTACAAGGTGGAGCAGTCACCCTTGTGAAAAGGCCTCAAGTATTGTGAAGGGATTTCCTATAAAACAAAATACATTTATTTATTCGCCAAACATATGTAAATATATTAATTTACAATAACTAATTTGCCAGAAACCTGAATGGCTTATCCGAGATAGCTAGTCTCATTTTATCACGGTTCATCGTTTTGCGCCGGATCTGAATGATTAGCCGAGTGTAGTTCGTTTTGAGCTTGGAGATAATATTATAAAGGGGTTAGAAATTGTACTAAAAGCTCCTCTTTTGCGTCTACGAAGCCACATTCTGCTCCACGTCGCACTTTCACGTTTTTCTTTCCTTTCTCTATATTTTCTCCTTCTATTATATCCAATACAAGAAGAAAACAAAGTTTTGCCTTCGACGTTTTCAGTCGTCGACTGCCATGTTTGTTTACATAAGCTGGACGCGCGGAGATTAAGTACCAGCGTAACGTTGCGAACTGATGTTGCGCTGGAAATAGTCCCGTGTAACATGTATGTTGCCAAGAAAAAATCGAGTGAAGTTTTGCGGAAAGTTGGTTCATGTAACATGACACGAAAACACGATACGGTGTTAAGCAGAAAATCGTCATTGAAAGTTGGCCCGTGTAATATGGCATTAAGAAATTTTTTTTTTTGCGCATATTAGAATATATTTTACCGAAGCACAATTTTTTTGGATTTTAAAAAGGGCTACCGGGCGGGTTAAATATATTTTCGAGACACTTTTACAAGCCGAAAGCCAAATTAGCGGGCTAAAACCAGCATATCGACGTTTACGTTTCGCACCCTGATCTGTAGAAAACAACAATCAGAAATACGAGATAACGCAGATAATACGTACGGTGAATTCAAAGTTCTTTGACTGATTCCAAAGTATACTAGTCCTCCAATTGTTTGCGTATCCTCTTGGGTACTGTAAAACACTGTCTGTCCGTATGTAATAACATTTGTTAAATTGCGGTGATGGGAACAAGGGACTTTTATCTGATCGTCTTGCATCTTCGCTTTCCCAGTAAAAATGTGTTTGCCTTTTCGCTTTAGCAACTTCTTCCTAACAAAAACAATTCAGAAACCATTTAATAGTTTGTGTATTTGTCGATAGGAGATCGGCCGAAAGGCTATTAATAAACTAATTACGTTACGTTACGAAATCAGAGTGAAAGAACACCAATCAAGAAGTTCTTTAGCTATTCACGAGCATTGTCGCCTAGAGGGCCACTCGGTGGACCCAAATAAGACAAAAGTTCTATCAACCGAAGTTAACACCTTCAAACGCAGGATAAAAGAAGCTATTCAAATTAAACTTACGAAACCGGCGTTAAACAGAGACAATGGTTACGAATTAGCAGCGATCTATGACACAATGCTAACCCCCAAGAGGCGTTGAAAAACCTTTTTAAAATTCATCTTTTTAACATTCATATCATTGACTGATGAAGTCCGGTCGAACAAACGGACGAAATATTTCATAAGTTTTAACTTTTAGCTCCGAGTTTAAAAAAAAGAATTTTTATTATGCTTCCGGAGCAGGAAACTAACGTTTTTAATTGTAATTACGTTTTGTTAAGTAAATCATGTGACTATCATTTTTGGGCATCGTGTGCAAAAAGCTGGTGACGAGCAAGTTTTGTTTTTGTTAGAATTTAGAAAGAAAGGAGTTTAACTTTTGAATACAGTGATGTATTCAAGATTTTTTGACAGTGGAAAGCACAGGAATGTGAATATATTTTTTTCATCTTTTATTTCTTTAACTAAATTACTGCAATTTCAACTTTTCATGGTCAAATTCGCCATATATGTTTGCCATTCCTTGCGTTTATCTAAAAATAAAATGGTAACGAACGAGTCGTGTGAATTCATGTCATCCTCAATAGTACAGGGTACCCCCTCATTATTGGCACAAACATTCCATGACATGTTTTGAAACATTTTCCAGGACTTTCACTGACCAAGATAAATAATTTTCAATGACTTTTCAGGTTTTGAAAATTAACTAAAAATAGTACATGGCAAAAAATGTCTAAAACAAGCTTTAGAAAATTTCAAAGCTGTCCATAAGTGAAGTTTGGTGCAGCCAGCCGTATAAATTTTATGAGTGTTACAAGGGCCTTGATTGACTGTCTGCGTTTTAATTGTCTTTTTAAAAAGATCCCATCCACACGTACGAAAAATTACAGTGAAAGACGTCAAGATTGACGCTTTTAAAATCAAATTATTACCACTGCAACACAGTAAACTAGTCACCAACAAAAACCATGACTTTTAATGTCTTTTTGCAAAATTTCCTGACATTCAATTGATAACCCTTGAAAACGTTTTCAAATTCCCTGACTTTCCAAGGTTTTTCACAAACCGCGGGGACCCTGTAATAGATATCCTGATTATATTCAAGTTTGAAGTTTATTCTAACAATAGTTTATTCAAATAGAAGATATTATAGCTTATACCCACAAATGGCTATAATAGCAAGACTAGATCGGTCCATGGATTATATTTTCAATGCTTTGTTTTAGGGCGGCTTGGAAATATGTTTTTACTCGTGAATTTTAGACGCAAAAATATTGGTTTTTTTCAAAACTTCCGTTTTAAACCGTAGCCCCCAGAAAAAAGTAACTCTTCATTTTCTGAAAGTTTGTGAAGAAATGGTGAGGCTGAAACTGAATAACTACGGTGTTTTAAGATAATATGTTTCCCTCAGTAAAACAGATAGACCATATGATGGAGGTGAAGAGAAGGGCTTTAGTTGAATGTCCTTTTTTGAGGAGACATTAAAGTTTAATCACAAGAAGATTATAAAGAAAAGGCAGCACCTTCACCTCAATAACTTTTAGACCCAGAGTGAAGGTCCGGCCGAGACTCGATCCCAAGCCTCTAGCACGGGAAACTTGAAATTTACCTCAAAATAATATACTTTAAAATATGACTAAAATATTTGTAAAAAATTGTTCTTTTACCAGTTCTAAAAACGTTATTGACGAAAAATGACACAAATGGAGCAGGGCAGAATGAGGAAGTTAAGGAATATCAATTTTTTTCTCATTTCGTACTGGGAACTAATTGGACCAAAGAGGGGGGTAAAAATGGAAGTATACAAAGTCTCTTTTGAAAACAAACATTTTAAACCAATAAAAACTATTAAAAACGCTTACCGCAGTGTCAGCAGCCTCACTGGTGCCAAGATAAAATTCCCCATTCCAAACATTTGACTTTGTATCGTGACCATATATCTTTAGTCTAAGCCTAAACTTAGTATTTAAGGTTCTTCCAAGAATGAAAGGGTAAATAAAACCAGACACCCTCATTTGGATGACATTTTGCATATTTTTCTTATGTGGAGGAAAACTTGCTTGAGATATCGAAACGTGAGATACTCCGTCTGGTTGTGAAAAGTTTTCATGTCTCTCGTACCATGTAACTGTCAAACCTGGGGGAAAGTCTGCAGTGCGACACTGGTCGGCTTTTATTAGTAATTGTCCCTCGCTCCCCCACCAGCCAGCCCATTTCTTCGAGCTACTACAAGCACCTGCCACTGAATCCAGTGGGTAACACCTGCTGTCCTGTACGCACCAACCACACCCTGAGGGATGACTATTACTCCATGCCAGGCATGAGGTACATTGCGCATGTATTCCACATGGCCAAAAACAGACACCGAGCTCAAAGTTGGAACTGCACGTACCACGATTGCTGACTCGTAGGCATTTGCCTGCATTGTCTTCACACCAGCCACAAGCTGGATCTTTCTTGCAGTTGCCTTCAAAGGCGTACTCCCCACAATGCCCTCCAGTAATGGCAGTACCAGTTATATTAACTACTGCAACAGCCTTAGGTACTTTGTAAGCATCCATTGTACCTATGGGTGCTCCGTTATAGCCACCGATAACAAGCATGCTTGATCCTCTAACTGCAACAACGTGCGAAAACCTTCCTCGTCTTGGATTCACTGTTGGTGTTGGTGTAGGTGACAATATCTCAAACACTGATGATGATATCCATTTATGGCAAGTCAAATGGTAGAAGGAAACTTCATTAGAGTGACAAGTCTCATCTTCAAAATGTTTATGCACATACCCCCCTGAAACACAAAACACATTCAGTATCGATTATCAATCAAAACTATGATATTATCACGAGGGGACAATACCAATCATTGCCTTGGGGCTCCAATAAACAGTGGGGCACCATTTCAGGCGCGCAGCGTTGTCATTTTTTCAAGTACGCACAAGTACATATGATCAGAAACCTAAATAAACTGAGCGAAAAAATACTGCGTTCTTTATTTCTTGTTCGAAATAGTTGTGCAAAGAACAAAGCGTCTTGCCCTTATTTTGAGCAAACGTTGCGCAAACAAAACATTGTTTTGGTTGTGGATCCTCGAGCAGGCGCTCAGCAGCGTTTTTCGTTTTATAGTACAGTTATAATTTATAAGCAAAGAGCGAGGAGTCTTTCTTTGTGCTGTGCAAACTGGTCGAGCACACTCTCAACATTGAGTTTTTTTTCCTTGTGGATGTGCAATAATGCTAACGATGAAATGTTAAAAATAGAAGCAATTGCTAATAATTTCAAAATTTTCTGGTCACTTTAAGTACGCACGTCCGTATATGCGTATATAAATTATTTTAAGTCTTGAACATCTTTCTAAATGGTTGCCGATTACTTCAACAATCTTTTTCCTTATGCCGCCAATCATTGCCAAACCTAACCTTCTTTGAATGAAACAATTTTAGCGCAGAGTAGCTTAATCAGTTCTCCACACTAACTTTTTTGGATACTAGGCAGTGGGCCAGTAAGTACAATAAATCACTAGACCACAAGGTCAAGCCACTAGCCCAACACAAGGCCAGAAAGAATTCATCGACAAAAGTCGAGTTCGGATTTGCTAATCTCTCAGGACTATTGTCTGAGTCCGCAAAAGTTTCACAGTACATTTTCCTTCAATGATCGTAGCCACGGATTTGTTTTCTTCCAGGTTGGTTGAAAATTTCTTAACCGATGATCGCACTTCTTTTTTTATTCGTGCTTGTGACGAACACTGTCAACCTGCCTTAGGATCGTCGGCAGTAGGAGGGCGTTTCCTCGAAGGTAAGGTCTTAAAAAAAGCTTGAAATCTTCATTTTTGTAGTAATTTGTATCGCAAAAAACTCCAAGATGGCAAACCATTACTGACACCACCCCCGGTCCCTTTGAGTGACATAGAACCGAGGCCTTTTCAAAGATGGCATCTGTTTTGCGGAGCGATTTAACGAAATCCCTACGATATGGCTTCGATTTCAAATTTTTGGTTTACATTAATCAAGCTATTAGAAATTTCCCAAGTTAGGTAGTAATTTTTTTTACGAAATTATTTAGTCTAACGGCTGGTACGAACGCATTCTCGCTTGCCCACCATGAAGTTCAGTACTAGTCCTGGTTTAGTGGACTAGGGTTAGTGTCGAGCACTGTTAAAACAAGAGGCTCCATTGTAGCCTAGACTCGTGCCGGTTGCCATAAAAGACTAAAAGAATGAATAAAGAATGAAAGCTGATTGGAGCGCTATTATTATAAACTAGGGTTAGTGTCGAGCACTGTTAAAATAACTTTAACTAAGGACCATGTCCAAGGGCCAATATTCCTAGCACACACTACACAAACAATTAAAAAAACTATAGTTTACAACTCACCATAAACTACCATATAGTCTCCAATGATTACCGCTGAATGAAATGATCGAGGTTTCGGTGTTGATCCACTAGTAACAGCTTTAGACCACACCAATTTATCGATGTGAAAAAAGAGCAAAGTGTTTGTGCGCGAACTGGTCCTACAATGAGAATGAGATAAAAGTGATGTTAAGAGCTGTAACTAGAGTATAGTTAATCAATCTTGAACATTAATATATAATTTAATCAACGACTCTACCTTGAAACGTATAATCATTGCCGTAAGTTGAATAGAAAGTGAGGTTTCGAGCGTTAGCCCTTCGTCTAAGTTACATTGAGAATTATTTTTGTGCTTTGGATCATTTACATAAAGCCATGGAACGAAAAAATGACAAAATATCATGATCATTTTACTTCATTAATAAAATTAAGGACTTTTCATGTCTCAGACTGTTCAAACATCCCGTTTTCGTCGAGATAACCTGGAAATCCACCGAAAATCTCGAATCCCAACTAACATACGATTGGGGAAAAAAATCACGATTTTGAAATACGTGACGATATTTTTGTAAAATTGTCCTAATACTTACATTTCGAGGGCATAAAATAGAGTTTAACGATCATTTTACCAAACATTTTTGGCAGAAATCATCGTCCAAGAACACTAGATGTAGCATTTACAATCTTTAAAATGTCGAAATTTTCTCGGAGGCTCTCCGGCATAGTGGTTTGCGCTTTCAATTTCGAAAAATATTTCCCAGTTTTGCCTACTCCCAAGGTTTGACAGCCTGGTTTTAAGGTTTCCAGTTTCAAAGAGTTCTGGGGTCAATATTTCCAGACTTCTACATACACCTAGTTTTGCCCCTTATAATCCTGATTTGCGAATGTCCGTAAGTTGGACACTCTCTGAAGCCCCCTTTAAAGTAGTTCCATATATCTATGTCAAAATAATTCCCACCTTGCATCATTAGGATAAAATCCTCCAAACACGATCAATGATCGAGAAGGTGCATAGTACACGGATGTATGGCCTAATAAACGATAATGTGCATCATTTCCTCCTATGTAATTCACTCTTCTCCATCCACTGTCACCAGATAAATCAAATGAAAACATTGCAGAGGTAGCTGTTGTATTAGCGGTCCTTCCTATTAAAATTAAAAATATTTCATAAAACGGTATGATCATAATTATAACAAAAAACAAATTAGCCTAATATAGAGTACTACACAAAAACGAGATGTCCTTAACCGCGGTTTTAGGGTCGAAGGTCAATTGAGGGAATTCGCAATTCAAGAATGCAGTCGCTTTATACTCGACCCTCAAGGCACAGACAATAGCGTACGTCTTAAGGTTTTAAGAAGAAAGCAAACCACCAAATATTTCTTACAATATCTTACCGTGATGTTCTCGTAAAAAAAATATTAAGTTTGAAAGAAACACGAAACATTCTCATTTATTGTTATATACGGATTTAAAGTGTCTGTACGGCCTACAGGATTTTTGTGTTATTGCTAACTTTGAATAAAAAAGTATTCCCAAATATTTTTTTGGTTCCGCAAATTCTTCGCTACAAAATCGAGCTTTAAAGTTCTCGTTCCGGCCACGCCCAACGAAGATGCCCGGGAGTTGCTAAGTTTGGGTCCAAAACAGGCCGTGACGTCACTTCACGAATCTTTGACTCTTCATTTCACTGCATAGTATTTCCATACAAACCCGATCATTTTTCGAATTGTTTACGCCAAAAAATGATCGCGTTTGTATTGAAATACTATGAAACACTAAAATAAACTGGCGGGAAGAGTAGAAGATTCCTGAAGTGACGTCACGGCCTGTTTTGGACCCAGACTTAGCAACTCCCGGTCTTCTTCGGTGGGCGTGGCCGGCGCGGGAACTTTAAAGCTCGATTTCGTGGCGAAAATGTGTCGGAGTCGATAATTTTTTTTAGAATACTCTTCTACGCCTTCTAGAGATACCAAAATCGAAAAAAAACGCTGTTCGCCATGTAGATACTTTAAGTAACTTCAGAACAGATCAAGAATGAATAAAATTCAGGCTCCAACGGGTTTCGAGCCCTTGATTTCTGAGATTCCAGATCAGTGCTCTAACCAAATAAGGCGGCGTGGTTGGCGCAGTTGGTAAGATCTCTGCGGTTTCCAACCACAAGGTCCCAGGTTCGATTCACGGCTCTTCCGAAATTTGAACATTTGTGTGACCTTCTCTTCCGCCAAAGCTTACTCAGCTTTCCATCCTTACGAGGTCGGTAAAT
>JAOEHV020457451.1:0-10180 GCA_025447995.2 Isaurus tuberculatus | reverse complement strand
CATCCAGCATGCAGTCCGTATTTCCAACACCAACGACAATCTTATCCTCCTCAAGAAAGGGGAACAAGTGTACCAAATCCGTCCCATCATCCCCTCTAACTCAGCATCGTCTAGCCCCCCCCCCCACCTACTGTGAACACTCCTAAGCCCCCTTTCAACAGAAACCCATTCTCCAACAATATATCTGTGGATCCGGATCAGCGCCTACCCGACACCATTCGCTCCCAGTTTCACACCCTCAACCTTGAATACGATGATGTGTTCAACCCAGCCATCTCTAAGTACAACGGCGCCAGTGGTAAAATAGAAGCCTTTGTCAATGTTGGCCCAACTCTTCCCCCGCAGCGTAAAGGTCGCCTTCCCCAATACAATCGCAACACCTTAACTCAAGTTCGATGAACTTGAAGCCGCTGATGTCTTCGCCAAGATCGAGCAAGTCAACGTTCATGTAGAATATCTGAACATCTCTTTCCTCGTCAAAAAGCCTAACGGTGGAAGTCGATTAGTCATATCCTTTGGTGAAGTCGCTCAGTTCACTAAGCCACAGCCATCCCTGATGCCCAATGTTGACAAAGTTCTTCGTGACATTGGCCAGTGGAAATTTCTGGTCATTTCGGACCTCCTGAAGTCGTTCTACCAGATTCCCTTGACCCACTCCTCCATGAAATACTGCGGGGTCGCAACCCCATTCAAAGGAATTCGTGTCTACACCCGTTCTGTCATGGGCATGCCTGGTTCAGAAACTTGTCTTGAGGAGCTTATGTCCAGGGTCCTCGGTGACTTGATCCAAGAGGGGTGCGTTGCCAAGATTGCCGATGACCTATATATTGGCGATGACACACCTGAGCAAGTCCTCTACAACCGGCGCCGGGTACTGGCCCTTTTCCAGCAAAACAATCTGCGCCTGTCAGCTTCCAAGACCATCATCTGCCCCCAGAAGGCCACTGTACTTGGTTGGGTTTGGTCCAACAGCTCCTTACAGGACAGCCCCCACAAAATGGCTGCCTTGTCCACTGCAGACCCTCCGAAAACAGTCCATGGTTTGCGAACCTTTATTAGTTCCTACAAGGCCCTCAGCCGTGTCCTCCCCGATTACTCCAGTCTCCTTGATCCCTTAGACTAGGCCGTTGCCGGAAAGGAGAAGCGTGAAAAGATCTTGTGGTCCAATGAGCTGCGGCAATCCTATGCAGCAGCCCAGAAAGCCCTTTCAAACCGCAAAACAATTAATCTCCCCAACCAGTCTGACACCCTATCCATTGTGACCGATGGCTCAGTGAAGCGCAATGCTATTGGCGTCACTCTCTTCATTCAACGGAATGGTCAACTGGCTTTTCAGCGCCAAATTGCACACACATCAAGCAAACTGGCTCCCATGTGAGATCGAGGCTCATCAATAAAGCACTTCGCACCTAATATAATCCAGCCACAGCAACCCACTCAAGTTCTCACGGACAACCGCCCTTGCGTCCAAGCATACGAAAAGCTCAAGCGTGGACAGTTCAACGCTAGCTCCAGAGTGACAACCTTCCTCTCTACCGTCAGCCGTTATCATGAATATATCTAACACATAGCTGGTATCGACAACCTCATATATGACTACAGCAGCGGAAACCCCACTGCTTGCCCTGACTCCAGTTGTCAGGTCTGCAAGTTTATTGCCGAGCTAGAGGACTCTATGGTACACAATATTTCTGTTTCCGACGTCTTGAATGGCTCCATGCATATGCCTTTCACCAGCCGCGCTGCTTGGAAGTCAACACAACAAGAATGCCCCGATCTGCGCCGAACTCACTCCCACTTAAGCCAAGGAACCCGACCCTCCAAGAAAGCGACCAAGATCAGCGATACTTGAAAGACGCTGTTATTGCTAACGACAGCCTTCTTGTTGTGCGTGAAACCGTTCCGTTTCAACCTTCACGTGAGCGTATTGTTGTCCCTCGACTCATCCTAGATGGTCTCCTCACCGCCCTACATATCCGCTTCCAACACCCGTCAAAGCTTCAGATGAAACGCCTCAACCGTCACTTTTTCGCACTAGACAGCGACAAAGCTATCGAGCTCGTCGTCTCTTCATGCCACTTCTGTCTGTCGGTGAGATCCATCCCATCCCACCTCAATCATCAGTCCCCCAATCCACCACCCACAGCTCTCGGTACCTCCTTTGCTGCAGACGTTATGCGCCGCAACCGCCAGTTTATCCTGGTGTTGAGAGAGACTGTTTCATCTTACACCGTGGCCAGCATTGTTGATAGCGAACGCCATGAGCATCTGTTGAATGGCCTACTCATACTGTCTGCTGAGTTGAAATCGTTACGTGATGGAGGTGTGACTGTTCGCGTTGATCCCGCTCCCGGTTTTACCGCCCCAGCGAAACATCCTGTGTTGCAGCGTCACGGGGTATCATTACTAATTGGGAATCCTAAAAACCCCAACAAGAACCCTGTAGCCAAACGTGCAATCCAAGAGCTTAGTTCAGAGCTTGTCACCATTTCTCCTGAGGGTGGTTCGGTTTCCCCTGTGACCCTTGCCTTGGCTGTCGCCAATCTGAATTCACGAATTCGCCGCGATGGACTCTCATCTCGTGAAATCTGTTCCCAACGTGGCCGTAGTGATGCTGCCACTGCACCTGTCTCTGTTGCTGATCTTGTCTTCCTGAAGGGTGACAAGAGTAAGTTACGGGCGCGTGAAAGATACCTCGTTATTGAGATTGACTCTGCTCAAATGCGTCGGCTGGGAAATTTTTTTTCTCCTCGCAGTTCCGCAAAAACATTTACACAGTCCCCATGTGTGAATGCTACCCAGCCTCTACCTTACCCTCTAACAAGCCTACTAAACGTAATCCCCTAAGAATGTCAGACTCCTCAGATGCTCCGATGATGAGCAGAACCTGCCAACAGAACCGCTCCAAGCTCCAACAAACGGGAATACTGTTGCGTCCCCTGGTGTCCCGCTACTTACCCGCCACTCAACTCGCCCTCGCCGCTGTCCCTTTTGGCACTCGGAGGATTGGGAATTTGATGACTAGTACAAGACAATAACTGTTTCAAAACTTTTATTCCTTAAACATTCTCTTTGTGAGTGACGGTAAATAACTACCTATTCAACATTAGTTTGACCGTTAGTTATTAGTCACTGTTGTTCAGTTGATAAGGAAAGGCATCCGCGCCAGCACACCACTCCAGCCAGTCAGCGGTCTGCACCATTGACTTACCCCGGGCCGGCCGGGTGTGTTTTTGTCGGCCATTTTGCCTCGTTGAC
Organism: Isaurus tuberculatus; assembly: GCA_025447995.2. Classification (NCBI taxonomy): domain Eukaryota; kingdom Metazoa; phylum Cnidaria; class Anthozoa; order Zoantharia; family Zoanthidae; genus Isaurus; species Isaurus tuberculatus. The sequence continues at coordinate 6,922 of JAOEHV020457451.1, read as the reverse complement.
TTGTTTAGTTATTTCGAGCTTCTAGCGCTCCTTATTTATCTTTACTGGCGCTGTCTACACTTAACAAACGTAATGAACTCGTGTCTTCCTGCCGCCACTGAAACAATGCCCTCCTACGCAATACGTGACCTGCATATATTAAGTTTAGTCCTATTATTACTATTAGGTAAATTAGATTGTATATAAGCGTATAAGTATAAGTATAGTTTATTAAATCCGCTGATGAGTGGGCAACCACGAAACAGGCTTGTAGGGATAAACGTGCAGTTCTCTTGAATTATTCTCTACCATATAAAGAGAATAATATATGTATTGTTCGTTCACGTTCAAAGATCGTGTCTTCTAGAAAAAAAGACAGATATTATGTCTTTGAACCCTTCTGCAACTTGGCATATTTCCGAAGAAGACCAGTTGCTTACTGCCCCTTCCGAAAACGACTCGTGCCCTTTGGATACTCTCGCAGAAACGTCTACAGACAACAACAACAGTGATTTAGAAGCAACGGTTTCATTATTTAAATGCTACCTCGACAAGAAACAATCTGCGCTAAAGAAAGAATTGAAAGATGAACCTCAGAGTTCTACGATTACATGGCTAATAGACTCAAAAGCCTGCACCCAAATTAGCTTCAAACATGAAGGCAATAAACATCAGTACAAATACAACTGTGTCCTTATAGACCAAGTGGTAGCTACGAAGAAGGCTCCCACAAGAACTTACTTGTTTAAAACCCTAAGGGTTAAAAAGTTTGTTCGCTTTAGTTTTTTCAAATTAAGTTGGAAGCACAGCAAAAATATTCTTTCCTTGCAGAAGCAAGACTGCTTCCTTCTGTTCAGATTTCAGCCAAATACCGGGCAATCTTTTTTAACAAAGAGTATTTAAAACTTTTAAATTCTCTGCTTCACCCATGCCCGATTTAATCAATCAAAGTCTCTCCGTGCCTACGCGGCACATAAGGCCGTGTCGAGATATCTTCTCCAACTTAGGCGATCTTTCCCCGCGAGTTCCGCGGATGTCCATGATCTCCATCCCAGCTTGTTTCATTCTGCCTCCACAGTTCTACGCCACGTTACACGTGGTCGTCCCTTCTTTCGTCTGCCTTCTGGTGTCCAAGTAAGTGCAACTCTTGCGTTGTCTGATGTATCTCTGCAAAGTACATGCCCGATAAGCTTCCATCGCCTCTTCGAAATTTGCTCGCTTACTGGAATTGTCCTTGCTTTGGTATAAAGTTCTTCGTTTCTTAATTTCATTGGCCAAAAGATACGTAGAATTTCTCGTAGACATCTTCTCTGAAATATATTAAGCCTCTCTTCGTCTGTCTCAGTCATTCTCCAAGTCTCTGAGTTGTAAAGTAAGACTGCTAAGATATGCTGTTGAACACTTTCAGCTTAGTGTTGCTACTTATTGCTGTGTTACGCCAGACTGGGTCCAATTTCACAAATGCTCCTCTTGCAAGACTCATTCGACGATTTATGTCTTCTCCTGCTCCACATGTTTTGCTCAGCGTCGCACCCAAGTAAACAAACTTATCAACTTCTTCTATAGCCTTCTTTTTAACTACAATGTTGTCATAGCACTTGTTATTTAGCCTCATCACCTTCGTCTTCTTGGCATTGATCTTTAACCCTACACATTGTGCAACATCGCTAAGCTTATTAGTTTTCTCTTGCATGTGTTGGAATGTGCTGCTCAAAAGAGCTATGTCATCTGCGCAATCCAAGTCCTCCAGCACTGATGTAAGTTTCCATCTCAAGCCTCTTGCTTTATCTTCAGTAACATTTCTCATGATCCAATCAACTGCTATGTTGAACAGAAATCCTGAAATGACACATCCTTGTCTCACACCTGAACGCATTTCAAACCATTCTGATTGGGCTCCATTGTCCAAAACGAAGCTGCTGCTCCATTCATAAATTTCTTAAATCAGTCTTACGATTTCCGATGGTATTCCATAATTTCTCAGTATTGACCACAGTTTTGATCTGCTCAGGCTATCGAAGGATTTTGTAAAGTCGACAAAGTTGATATAAACAGAGGAATGCCATTCTATGCTTTGTTCAATTATATTACGGAGAACAAAAATTTGCTCAATAGTTCCTCTACCCTTTCTGAAACCTGCCTGCTCTTGTCGTAACTTTGCATCAATACCTTTTCGCATCCTTTCAATTAATATTCGGCCAAAGATTTTTCCTGGTACTGATAACAATGAAATTCCTCTTGAATTGTCGCATAAGGTAAGATCTCCTTTCTTTGGTACTTTGGTGATAATACTTTTCTTCCAATTGCTGGGAATAAAATAAATAAGAAATCTAGCATTTATGGAGTTCGAGCAAAAAGACGGAAGGCTGATTACCGAAGAACGAGAAAAAAATATTGGATCATTGGAAAGAACACTTTGAAGAAGTTTTAAATCCAGAAACAGAGAGTGGAGGAGAATTACCAGGTGTTCACCTTGTATATGAAGCAGAAGATATTTTAGATATAGAAACAGGTCCATTTACAATTAGCGAAGTCAAAGATGCCATCGAAAAGACCAGAAATGGAAAAGCCACTGGTATTGATCACACTAGTGCAGAGTTATTGAAATCAGATATAGGAACATCCACTAGCCAGTTATATGAACTCTTCAACAAAGTCAAAGAACGTTGTGATGCCCAATTTAAGAAACATCTTTAAACAATTTTGGACTAAGGAGAGAGGGATTGACAGATGAAGCCAAATAATACTATAAGAATTTCTAACCATCAGCGTGCCTAGAAATTTTGAATTCCAGAGGGACCATTGCAGTCTCTTTCTTTACTCTCTCCATCTTTCTTCTCCTCTCTCCCACAATCCATTCGGTCAACAGTCTCTCGACGATACGCCGCTCGAACTTTCGTTTTATTCGACTGATTCCGAGGAAAAGAAAGAGACTCCTTGCAGTCTAACTTGTCCATAGTGTTCTGTTTTTTTCTCAACAACAAAAATAATCAAGTACGGTATTGCAGCTTGCAGTTCAGTGCGTGAGGAACAGCCTACCGCATCAAGAAATGAATTGCAAAACGGTTGAGCCTTTGACCCCAAATGCTTCCAGTCTTTTGTTGAATACGTTTCTGGTTAAGTGCCAACAAGCAATTCGAGGCGTGTATACGAATGCAAGGAGAAAAAAAAAGCTCGATTTGAGCACCTTACGTTTGGGTGATAATTGAGGCAACGCAGCTTACATGGACAGACGTCAGCTTCATTTTTGAAAATACGTTTTGTGCACCAAGCTAGCTCCTCATGGAGAGCAAGCAAGCCAATGTAATTTTTGAAAAACATCTTGCTTCTTTTGTACTTTTAAGTCGGGAGCAAATTTTCTGTCCGTAATAGCAAGGTGTTTGCACTGCGATGTAATTTTGTTTTGCGCTTGTTGGCACTTAGCGAAAGCCGGTAATAAAGAAAAGTCATTTAGCCCACTGTTTGTTTTAAAAAAAGAACGAACATCATTCTTTCGGCATCGGATGACACGAGAGCAAGCTGCAGTCGAATGTTAAAGATGTCAAGCGAGGAGAAAGTTGATGAAATTGTTTTTGGGAAACCCAGCGCAAAGGAAGCCACTGCCAAGAAGAATTAAGTTTGGAAGAAAAGTACCACCTTAAGAAAACAATCAACAGTGGAACGAAAAAACCTGAAGTTGCACAGCGCTTTGACCCCCTTGGCCTTTTATCACAATCAGCTGTTGCAACTATCATACAGAATAAAAAGGAGATCATATGTGCTTATTAGGAATGCCGGTATAAGGACAAGCACAATAGGATGAATCAATCGTTTTATCCTGATGTGGAAAAAGCACTAGCAGAATAGTTAAAAGAATGTGAAGCATTAATGTTCCAGTTAATGGACCGCTTCAGGGCAGAGAAAGCTCGGTTCTTTGTATAGCAACTAGGTCACGAAAACTTAATCACATTTATTAAATGAAATAAATTTTGATTTTGAATAATTAAGATAAGGCATAAAAACACGCAATTATGATAAAAACAAAATTTGCCAAATAAAGACAAAAAATGCCCGTAATTTCTCCATAAGACAGGCAGAACATGAGGTTACGGAAAAGCTTTCAGAGCCTGCCAGCCACTCTGCAGCCCATCCTGGCCACACTTTCCAGTGGGAGGTTTTGGCGTTCGCCAGTTCATGGATTTTTAGAAGAACACCCGGGACCATTTTTATTTCCAAACTCAGACCCAATCTAATAAAGAAAGTACATTCTTTTCAGCTTGTTCTGTTTCCCAGCGGTATCACCTAAACAATGCCTATTGTCCATGCAGCGCTGGCATATGAGACTAAAATAATCAACAAGCCAGCCAAATCTGAAGATGCTCATGTAGAGCGAAAACGTTTGTTTTCATTGATGTGCAACACAAACACGGATAAATTTTAGGTTAAAGTTGTTGCTTTAAAATCAAAAAACAAAAATTACGAAACTATAGTTAGAAACGACACAGAACAATTTAATTTAGTACCGCGTGCAACGTTGATCACACGTACTTAGGGCGGGCGGGCGAAGTACAAAAAAAAAATTCATGCAAGGGAAAATTAAGTGAAAAAAAATTCATGCATGCAGAATAGACCAGAAAAAAAAAATTCCTGCAATGGCCTTCCACACATTTTAGTGTTACTTCAAGAAAAAAAATATTCGTTCTCGACATCTTGACAAAAAAAAAATCCCGCAAGGGAAACATCAAAGAAAAAAAACTCATGCGACTCGAAAATTTCCCGACCCCCCATAACTTTTCTAATGGTCCGTCCCTTAAATAATAGTTACTCACAAAACTGGCGTGGCGAAAGATAATGATAATTACGTGTGCCAATAAACGGCACGGAAAGAAAACAAACATCGAAGTAACCTTTCAGTATAACTTTATTCCGATTGTGAAATAACTTTTATAATATATTTTACTGAAGCACATATTTTCCAATTGCGAGATTCTAAAGGAAGCAACACAGAATGAGTTATGAACTTCAGTTATGACACCCAAGGCTCAGTTACTAAGAAACTAAACGTAACTCAAAATTAAGAATAGAAAAGGGCGATAAAAGAGAAGCCGCCGAACTGAGTCATTAGGGAACGGTACCTGACAATCTGTGATTAATTTCATCAGAAACTAAGGACAACAAGGATGCTCAGGAAAACAATTTCTCCTTGCGTCCAGCTGCATTGTTTAAATGCTAAAATTATTTAGTACGAATTAAGTCCGTTAAAAATACCGCGTCAACTGAACACTAATTAAGGGAGACTTTTTATTTAACTCGGGATTTCTCGAAACTCCTGAAAAACTTTCATAAATGTTTTTCCACAAAAACACTCGCGTTGTCCTAAGTTTTTGAGTACGATATCCAGTATATCAACAGAACTTTTAATTCACGAATAAAATGGGAATTTAGCCGGCCACGTTTTACGAATAAGATAACTTTATTAAAGGAACAAAAGACCGTGCACATATTTCTGTTAGCAGAACATAAATACCGCGTGAGGAATTAGTACATTAAATTCACGATCAGTTACTTTGTGACTACCTCTACGCATCTCAGTTGTTAACTAGCAAAAGAACCGCCGTTCAATACAAGAATCTTCAAATAAACAAGCATAGGTAGGAAAAACCTATCTATCATCATAACTGTGTGTTTTTATGCCTTATTTTAATTATTTATATTATGATGTAGAATTCTATTTTAAAAATTTTGGTTTTGATATTCTAGGAATAAGCGAAACCAACAAGTTAAGCATGTCAATTTAAAACTCTCCTTATAATTTTCACGGGTTTCTTTTGTACTATTGCTCATTATCCAGTATAATTTATTCTATTTCTTTATATACATTTGTCACTTTAGTTCATTAATTCATTTTCGCACTAAGGAAGGCAAAGTTTTGCCGAAACATGTATGCCATTACAATTAATAAATTAATAATTAATAAATTACAATTTATAATGGTAAAAATTGACTCATAAGTTAAGAATATCAATAATTGTTGAACAAGCATCTGTTTATAAAAACAGATTTAAAACGGCTTGTACACAATTTGGGTAGAATAAAATTGTGTGCCCTGTCCCTAAGTTGCCTGGACCCCTTCTCCGCCACAACTCAGAATCTCTCTTCTGCAATTGGTCATTAATACTGTTCTGCTTGGAGCAGTAGCCAAATTTAAAACATCTGACAAAGAATGTTACCACTATTTGCCCAACATCGACAAACCAACGGGTTTGTCTAGAACCCGGGCGACGATCGAGGGTGAACACGCAATACTAAAATTGCCGGTCAGCGGTGCAGTCATGACAAGCGGCTTCAGTGACCCGTTAAAGCCTTGTCACGCACCGATACACGTGCAGTGTCAATACAAAAAAAACAAGGATCGAGAAAATAATAAAGGTGATTATGACACAAACTAAAACTGAGAAATCTTCCTTGCAAATAGCAGAGGAAGCATTTGCAAAAGAACGCTTATTTAATATGACCACAGATAACAACTATGTGTATGGTTATTTTGAGGGAGATCGAGTCGGGTTCGAAAATATTATTGAGCAATTTCAGCTTATCAGTTCCACGAGCTATGTGCTGGCGGAAAATCATTCCAAAGAGAAGGAACACAAACGATTTTTGCAATCAGGTAACATATAACCTTTCTTTTATATTTTTTTAAACACAGTTTTGCACAACTATAATCAAGTAAAGATATGTATTATATTTTTCGACAATTCTTTCAATTGTTAGTTGTCAGTTTTGTAATGCCGGTTGATTCTAGACTAAGCCGGAGGTAAATGACAAACAAGCAAATACCACCCACAGTTGAAATAATTTAAACATGTTTTCAAAACGTTCTTCTCTTCCCAGGGTTCCTGCAGCTCAGGACTTTTCAAATTTAAGACCTTTTTAAGACTTTTTAATGCCAAAACACAAAAAATTT
>JAOEHV020457450.1:0-23081 GCA_025447995.2 Isaurus tuberculatus | reverse complement strand
TCTTCTACAGGAACTTTGAGTGCAGCATTATCACCGGTAGCAAAACATCTGAACCATTCCCAGTTAACTCAGGCGTACGTCAAGGCTGCATCCTCTCCCCCATGCTATTCCTAATTACCATCGACTGGATAATGCGACAGACAACATCAGACAAGGCAAGAGGTATCCAATGGACGCTTTTCTCCCACCTTGAGAATCTAGACTTTGCTGATGATCTGGCACTGCTGTCCTCTAGGAGTGACCACCTTCAGGTAAAGACAGACAGACTAAACAAGTACTCCAGCCAAACTGGACTTAACATCAGCACAACGAAGACCAAAGTCATGTCAATCAACTCGGTCAATCCTCCTCCCATAACTGTCAACAACAAAGTGCTGGATCCCGTCGAGGACTTTATCTATCTGGGCAGCTTAATCAGCAAGGATAATGGAGCCAAGAAGGATATTCAGTCAAGGCTAGGCAAGGCTCGTGGGGCCTTTGCACGACTCCAACCCATCTGGAAATCCAAACAGTATAGCCTTAAGACCAAGCTAAGATTATACAACAGTAATGTGAAATCTGTCCTCCTCTACGGGTCAGAGTGCTGGCGAGTTGTGAAATCAGATATGGACAAGATCAGTGCCTTCCACAGCGGGTGTCTCCGGAAGATATGCCGCATCTTCTGGCCTCAAAAAGTGTCCAACGAAGAACTTTACCAGAAAACAGGCTGCAAAAACATCCTGCTAGAGGTCAAACACCGTCGCCTGAAATGGCTTGGACATGTTATGAGAATGGACCAAGAACGGATCCCAAAAGTAGCACTGCAGTGGACCCCTGTTGGTAAACGGAAACCTGGACGGCCAAAAACGACATGGCGCAGGACAGCTGAGTTGGAATTGAAAGAGATGGGCCTGACTTGGGGCGAAGCGCTGAAGCTTGCTAAAGACCGCAAAAAGTGGCGTCGCCGTGTCGCAGCCTTATTTCCCACCGGGGAAGAAGAGGATAAGTAAGTAAGTTATAATTACTATCACCACTTCACTCAAACACCGTCGCCGCTATTGTACTATAATTCCAACTGACACTATTGTAATAAAAATATGTTAAAAATGTTCACCAGTTTTAGGATCATTGCCATCACAATTATAATCAATATCGTTAAGGCTTTTCCATCTTTTCTTGTACTGTCCATTTTAAAACTTGATTATCACCACGAACGACATTGTGGAAACCATGATGTTTTTCTATAATCATCCTTATCACCAAAAACATTAACATATAAAATCTAAATGTTAACCAAATCAACATTCATCATCATCATCGTCACCACGATCATCATCATCATCATCATCAGACCGGAGGAAAAAATAAAAATTTTCAAAAAAATTTCATTACCCATCAAAGGGCTGCTAAAATATTTTCTGGCCCCTTGAAGCTATATATGGCCTATGGTAAAATTTTTCATGGCCCACCTAAATATAAATTGCTTATTCAGGCCATTTTATATATAGTTTTAACCTCGGTATGCGTACATTTGCAGTCTTCACGGCAGGGATTAGAACTGTTCATTGATATACATATATATTTTTTTATTTTTTAACAGTATATATACCTTTGTATTGATTCCGAATAGCAATATAAGTTCCATCACTCAGAATCTTACAGTAAATAGCGCAATAATTTCAGACTGTAACTAAAGTTGAGGGCAGCTAGGGGTGCTCTTAACCAAAAAGGGGCGTAAGAGTTGAGAGTATGTCATTTATGGGGCCACAAACTTCACAGTTGCAATCTTTATCTCACCTTCAAGTGAAAAAATGTAATAATAGTTGTATCAAACAAGGCAATTTCAGAGTGAGGCTAAATGTTGGGCATGTGTTTCATGGACCATCTACCCTCACAAAATAATATTTGGTGCATGGCCCAACCAGACTAGTGAGAATTATATCGTGGCCCAACCATATTTCTTCCCCCCCACCCCAATATATATATAATATACCAGTTTTGTATTATAATTAGGTTAATCTATCAACTCACCACCATTTACTTTGCAGCAAAATATCCTTTCATTCCCCTTTCTGATCTTTAACCTGATAAAGATTCGTTTATAAATTAAAGCTAAGCAACTTTTACTGATAGATTTTAAAGAAGTCAAAAATACAAGCGATGAGTTCTCATCGTAAAGGAAGAATAAAATTTCCTGTTTCAACTATAAAGCCTGTTTGCCATATAGTTGTAATGGGTCGTTTCGGGTCTCCCGGGTCGTTTCAGATCTGCTCAGACAACCCTCGACGACCGGAACAACTATATGAAAGCCATAACCGAGAAGACCGCGAACGACTGAAGTGACCCAAACGACCCGGGTCGCCTCGATAGAATCGAGTTCTATTTGAACGATCCAAAGCAACCCAGAGACGACCGAAAAAGACTGAAACGACCATATGGAAACTATCGGATACGACCCGAACGGACCGAAACAACTCAAAACAGGTCCATATTAGCTCCTAGCGTGTTGTCGGCCCCATGCCTTCAAGCTTTACAACCGCGTTCCTAGACGACCCGTTTGACCGCAAACGACCACATGGAAATCGCTGGTTGTATCAGGTTGTTTCAGTCACCACGGTCTTTCAAGTTTTTTCGAAAAGACTTGAAACGACACGGAACGACCCTAAAAGTCTATATAAAAACCAGGCTTAAAGTGAGATTTATATGAAGTTAGTTTTCTGTACTAAATATGGAAGTGGGAGAAGCATATTTTAATAGCTGCTAATTGACATTAAGTCCTTTTGACGCAGTTTTTGAATTTTGTTCCGCTTTTGCGGTTACCTAAATCTCGGCAATAAGTAACGGTTAATCTTTTGAGCGCCACCATGTCGCATACATTTCAACATGGAGCGATTTAAAACAACAAACCTGAAAGGTGGTGTTTCCGAATTATTCATTTGGTCTAAATTATTTTATAAAAAGCCTTTTAACCCATTTTGATTAATTTTTCGCCTCTTAATAAAAGTTGATTGTGTCTGACGACTATTGTTTCCGGGCTTTAAGCTTTCAGGTCTTTATACAGAAAATTATGTACAGTTGTACTGTTCTAAGATCTCCTTAAAATTTTGAGAGCGCTAAAAAAGCAAAACAAATAGTGCAACTTGTTTCGTTGAGCAGGTGTGGTGGAAGTTCTGAAATAATAATAATATAAATAATAAAATAAAATAAAAACAACACAAAAACTGGGACAAAATATCAAATTATTTCAAGTCGCCCACCAGTCTCGAAAAAGTTTCCTGCTGAAATTTATGTGTTTGCTTCTTGTAAACCTCTCGTCACATTTATCGTCGATGCATTAAGATATTTTCAGCTACTATTAAGATAGTATGTTAATCTATCGTATGTGGTCGACTGCTGTGCAGCCGAAGGATGATGATGATGATGATGATGATGATGCATTAAGATAATTGTTATAACATATGACAGAATCCTTTCGATCTGCTCATTTCAGAAAGAATGTTCTTTTAGTGGCTTGCTATACTAGACATGAAAAAAGGGAAAAAAATCCGTCGCAAGTTTAGTCATTTCCTTCCTAATAGCTAATTCTATTGACGAGTAATTTTTAAATAAATTAAAATTGGTTCGGAATCGGAGATCGGATTAAAGTCGAGACAAGATAACAATCGAACGCCATCTGTTTTTTATTATGTTGAGTGGTGTAAGCAAAGTAGCTCTTAACATTCTCCTTTGTTTTCTTCGCTTTTAGAATGAATTGTACATCAGTTTTTCTTATCTCTCCTGTTGACAAGACAATCCTTCCAATCTTGTATCTAAATAAAGTTAATCTATCGTTATCGTCGTGGGAAAAATCATAACTAGAAAACAATTCACGCAACAATGACACTCCCTAAAGAAGTTTCAACAAACTTACTATGATAATAAATGTAACAGAAATTTATAGCCTTCGGAGTTTGGATCATTTCCTTTATTGTCGTCAGCTATGATTAATCTACCGTATGGCAAGTTCAACAAACCAGAATTAGCTTAGTTTAGGGCGAGTCTTATATCACTTTATGCTGTCCATGAATGCTTTTAGGCCAGTCAAGACGTTTATTTCGGAGGTTCAAACATTTCGAAGTGATTATTTGCTTTGATTTCTCTACCTAATTAAATAACGTTGTTGAAGGGTTGATAACCAACCGAAGCAAAGGTCAAGAAACTTGACTTGGCCGAGTGATGAGCTGGCTAATGCCCCTATGTCTTACCCATGCATCAAACAGCTGAGATTTTGTGATAAGAATCTAAGAACAGATTGTGGTGTACTCCTTTTATTGTTTTAAAAGATTTTACTATGAATTAAATACCACAAGCGATGATTGAAACTTGAAACGTTCAATAACTGTTTTGAATTCTGCTCGATGTAAGATCCGTGCAGGAGGGTCATTATTTACATAATAAAAATTATTTTGCCAGGTTTTTAATTTTATGTTTGATAGAACTTTTTCTTTTATGGCTAAAGCAAAAGGCGAAAAAAGCCTAAAACGTAATCTTGAGGCAAAAGCAACCTTAACTGCAGAGGTAAAACAGTTGCGTTCGCAATTGTACAATAACCTCAAAAAATATTTCAAATCAAATACTTTTCCAGTTCATCTACACCAAGTCTTTTCCTTGTTCACCTTAAATACCACAAAGATAATTCTCCTTTGATTTTGTTTTTGAATAGTTTTCATTGACGAAGAAGGAGTCCATTCCTAATGTTTGAATGCATTTATACATCAAATACTGATAAAAGTTCTGAACTGTAAACCCGAAGAAACCAAAAAGGCGGAAAAATATGCGCGCGCGCATGCTAAAAGCATGTGAAAATGGTGTTATTCAAATTACGATGAAACTCATCAAAAGAATTACAATTTGTTATCAGTGCATTCCACATTCAGAGTTTAAGCCACGGGCGTTGAACGACGTAATAGGATCAAGTTATTCACGGAAACACTGCCGCTCTTTCACACAACACACAGAACCGGGTCAAACTGTCAACACTCGTCTTCGTATGTGCTCATCAAAATCATATAATATAATTTTTATTACCACGCATGGCCTTTCGTGGCAACTATACTTGTCAGTGAGTTATTTTTGTTTTATCTTTGTTTGTGAAGAATCTTATCAGAAGTAGCAAGGTGCTCCAGTTGTTTCCATTTTCCTTTTGTCTAAATTTTCCAGCTCGTATTAATTGTTTCAACTTCAAGACCAGAAAACCTCAGAGTCTCTTAACAAATCTCTGTTGATTCATATTTTTGTGGCAACCAAGGAACACGGGGCGTCTGTTGACAGTTTGCTAGTTTTTACCAACAACAGATCCAAGGTGATTATCCAATTAACGAACGCTAACTCAACAGTTAACAAGATCCTTATCAACAATATAAACATTTATACTAATGAACTGTTTTAGCACTTGAGGTGGCAACATTTATGTTAATTCTACAACTTATAGACCGCTGGGCAAGCAGCTGTGTGTCATTTTGAAATTGTGTTGCCACCATTAAATAATCTAACGTCGCGAGTGATCTAGCACCGTTTTTGTTTTCTAGTGCAACATTAGCTTAATCGGTACATATGATTGAGTCAATAGACTTTATTTTTTTTAGTTTCACGGCTCAGTGAAGTAGTTTGTAGATTTTAAAAATTGATTTCTAAACTTGACAAAATGAGGCTCGTTGGGGAGGGGGGAGGGGGGGACGTTGAGTAAAAAAGACTTGCTTGCTTTAGCTTAGGCAAAGAAAAATTCCTCCGTCATTGTAGTAGAAAATGCACTAAACACTTACTTTCATAGACAAATCAAACGTTCATAGTTTTTTGAAGGGAAAATTAATCAGGAACGGAAATCATCAATTTTTCATTTTTTGTCACTATAAAAATAACGAGAATGCAAGACATTATTTTTTTTCCCTTCAAAACTGATGAATAAACTTTAAAAGTATCATTGGAACTTGAAAATGAAAGGTAACCAAAAGCGTATTTCAAATTATTCAAAAGTTAGAAACAATAATTATAATAATAACAAAACATTTATATTCTTTGGGACAGAAATTAATAAATTACGTTTTATTTATAAAGGGTTTTTAAAAATAGCTGTTTAAAAAAAAAACTGGAATGCTGAAACAACAATTATTTCTTGTTTTCAGCACAAGGACATTAGTCTCGTCAACAAGATTTAAAGTTAAAACATTGTCCAATCATCTGAAATCTAGTTTTAGCGATTTAGTTAAACACCTTCATAACAATGATATATTATTGGTTATATATCAAATGTTTTAAGAAGCGATAAGCCAATTAGTGCAGAAAACAAAACACATATTTGTCTGTGTTAAATTATTGAATTCAAGGTTATTTCGAAACGAAATATGTTTTGCTTTGCTCTTCTTCTCGAACAAGACATCATTTAGATAAAATCTTCCATGAATCGATTTTTGAAGCACTTGTATCGTTCGTATCTAGTTGAGGTTCAACTCTCTAATGTCGGCACTTCTTTTGGAAGTAAACATTAAACTATGCCGATGAGTTTTCTCACTCACAATTCGTCAGGGATTTGACCTCAGAAGATATATAATAATACATTAGGCACTTCTTATCTTAAAATCTCAGCCGCTTGGCGCCATGATTAGATGAGCTCTGACAGCTACAATCAGCAGCATTCCACTGCGCTATCGTTAACTTCAGTTCAAGATAATAAATTAGTTAATTGTCACGGTGAACAGGGTGATATTGTTTTTTTATGAACCAGAAACCCCGGATATTTTCAAAATTAAGAACTTGCTTACTTTTGATTTTGTTTCAACTCCCCCCAAAAATTTCCAGTTTCATTGAAATGGCCTCCATTCTCTTTAATCTTTAAAGAAGATAACTGTTCTTTCTCATAGTCGTAGTCATAGAGTAAACAAAACATTAAACTCAAATATAGAAGTGTCGTACACGAAAATCTCCGATAACTCAATTTCGTTAAAAAGAACACAAATGCGCAAACTGTTTTCCCAAGGACATCGATTCTCTTTCCGCTTTGAAAAGTGTACAATTGTAAGTTCAAACCTACTAGACAAAGATGTAGATTAATTAAAAACGCTTTTTATCCTTTCCATACAAACGTATTAAAGCTAAAAGGCTTGCTTCCAGCAAACACGATTAAGCGTTACCCTTGTAAAATAAATACAGAATATCAATAAAACATCATAACTCTTTCGACAAAAGTTAGTTATCAGGATGAAGCTTTATGGCTTTTTTTAATCAATCCTTTTACCGTTTTGAATGATATATTGATTAGGTGTGTATACAAGGCCTTTCTATTTTCTTAACGACCTTTGTGATTGTGTTGTCGCATTAATACTGATTGATATGTTTGTAAAACACATGTATTGTCGAAAAAACGCCTCTGTGACCGTATTGCTGCATTATAAAAATAGTTACTTGCTTCTCTTGTTAAAAATCTATATAAAAATCTTCAAATGTCTTCATGTTTTGGCTAAACTCTCTCCTTCTTCACGGGAAGTTCTGTAAAAACTTTTATTTTCGTTTCCTAAAATGCTAAAAATTTATTTGGTTTCTTTAGGTAGGACGTTTATAAATCATTTTTGGAATAATTTCAAGCCGTTGTTCTACTAAAACGACCAAGTGCAAAGCACAAAGAAAAAGGGTATATCTACCGAAGTTTGAACTACAATTACGTTCCTTCTAAACATGACGGATGTGTTTCTACTACTGGATTTAAGTAGGTTTTCAAAGACTTTCTCTACACTAACACAAAGAAAAAACACATTAGAAAACTTTTAATTAGTTAGCCTTTTATTTGAATTCTCAACATAAAGTATTTTTAACCATATTTGTATAATGTGTTTTCTTACAACTTTTAATGTTTATGGTCTATGAGACCTACTTAATACTGCCCAAAAGGCAAAAATTACGTTTAAAACTGAATAGATGTAATTTACAACACGAAAAAAAAATCACAGAAAAGTTGTTTCCACTGAATCTGTTGTAAGTCTTATCTTGCCAACAACCTATTTTACATGTACCAAGATTGCTTAAACTTTTGAACAAAAAGATGAAACTCTATCAAGTGACCATTCATTTCGTTTGTCCTGGAGAGTAAAAGGTGTTATTTGTTCTGACTATTATTAAAGCAGTTGATAAATCCTTATATAATTCATTAATTTTAATCGTCTTGGATATGACTGGTCTTATTCATCCTAACTTTGACCTTTTAATAATTCCTTATAAAGTGACCATTTTATTTGTCTTTTAGAGCAAAAATGCTTATAGTCATATATTTCTAAAACTGGAATTAGTTTACCAATACCGATACGTTTTTTCCTTTTTGTTTTCCATAATTCAATAATAATTTTTATTCCAAGTTTATAACAATTTGGCCGTTGAACTGAGATCAACAGGAAACGATTTAAGGAAAGCTGCCTTGACATTTACAAACACTCTGCTGTAACCATAGCGTATATATAGCTAATTCGATATTTTTGCTTTGTGTTACAGCTACTGCTAATATGTCATTATATAGTGTGTTAAAATGAAAACAGAAACTTTGCTTGTGTTCCTTAATCATCAGTAAAAAAAAGAAAGTGTTACAGAATTGATAGCAACAATCACAGCAATAAAAACGTCATTTTTAACAAGTATATACACCCGTTTGTCTAAAATTTATGATACACCTTTCTATACAAATATTAAACCTAGCTACATAGAACTTTGACTACAAATCAAAATTGTTGCGAGTTGAAGTTTAGAGTCGCAGGGAATAAAGGAGTAGGAACTGAGAAAGAAGGAACACCCCCTACGGGAACACCCCCTAGGGGAACACCTCCTACGGGTACACTCCCTACAATACGAGGTCCTTGTAGGGTAGGTGGGTCTAGTATCGGTGAGGTCTGATGACAAAAGTTGCTTGTTGTTAATGGCGCAACAAAAGGCAGGTTTTGCAAAGCTAAGCTCATTGGCGATCCTGGAAGACAAGCTGAAAAGACAAAACATAAATTATTTTTTTGATATATAATCAAAGATTAGCATTTTTTACGATAAAAGCTTATGCCTTCAATGTTTAGCTTGATTCTTGCGGAAACATTACAGAGGGTTGAAGCTTTCTTTTAAATGTCTAGAATTTCTTTCATTGCTCTTAGCTGAAAAACAAAGTTAAACAAAACAAAACCTGAATAATTAACTTTAAGCAAAAACCAACACAAATAATAATTATCATTTTTCCTTTAAAAGGCAGATGTTTATGGTTTTTGATAGCTCAGTTATGACCTAAAATCCCTCAGCTAAAGATTTTAAAACTTAAAATAATCAAACCCTCTCTTTAAAAATCAATTTTCAAACAATGCGAAATAAGTAAATATAACTGAAACATGTATTGAAAATTAAAAAACCAATAAAAATAATAGTTTACAAACAATTTTATATAATCAATAAATGTGGCTGAGACTCGTTTGTTTTCATTAGTTTTCTAACGACTTCATTCTACAGTTGATTTTAATCTGCATATTCAGAAATTAAGAAAATAGTTTAAACATCAGCAAGTACCGAAAAGAAATGTTTGGTTAAAAGTCTAACTTAGAACATTTAAACTTTATTTGTGTATCACTGAGCACTGAATACTGGAGCTCATTGACCGAAACTCTGCCCTACGTTGGTTTTGAGTTTACATGCACTTATAGTATAATACCTATTCCTAAATAATTTTGTGTTCTTATAAAAAAGCGTAAATCTGCAAGCAACAAAGCAATGATATACTTTGTCGATATCTCAAAACAAAACAAAAACAAAGATAAAAACAAAACAGAAACAAAGAAACAGGAGCAAAATGTTAGATCTTATCTGAAGCTTGTTTTGGGAAAAAGATCAAAAAATATAAGAGGATATCAAATCTCCTTAGAGTTATAGAAATTTGCTTTGTTATTATTTTTGCTAATAAGAACTTAGTTTTGATTTTTTATTGTTATTGTCAATCTTCGCAACTAAGTGTCCACATACCATTGAACGGTAAACGTGCTATTTGTTCCGTGACAACAGGCAGAGATTGTTGCCACTTGGGTTGGGAAAACACTGGAAAAGTTGGAGGTGAGTTATCTGTTGGTGGGCTTCTTGAGTGATAACAGCCATTATGGTGATGATGCTGCTGATCTCTGGAACAATAAATGTATTTTTATGTTTTGGCAAGTTTACTCATAACAATATGGTAACTTATTTTTGATAATTTGAAGGAAACCTTGTAAATAGTGTCATTTAAATATGTCTTGTTGTTTGAATCAATGTGGTAATTAGATGAGGAGATGACTTAAAAAGCCGAAAACGTTTGTTTTAAACTTTTAAATTTTGACGTTTAATATATCATTTTAATATATTTTGATGTGGTAATTATTTTCATAGTCAGACTTTCAGACCAAAAACGTTCCCGAGGCTAAAAAAAAAAAAAAAAAAGCGAAAAGCTTTTTTTGGTACACTGCACAAAATCCTGAAAATATTCAACGTTCCTTGATTGATGTTCGTCAGTGCCACATCGTTTTTTTTCATTTCCATCTAGCATGTGTTTGTATCAACTGGAAGCAGCGTGTATATTTAGACAAAAAATGTGCATAAGGCACATATACATGGGAATTCAAATGATAGTTTCAGAGCAACCAACTATGTATATATAAACAATTCATTGTTGAAACGCTAAAAACATTTAAGAGCATTGAGCCTCATCCCTAAATTTGGAAGTTCTTAAAACAAAGATTTCAATATTTGTCTCTTTCAACCCAACGCGCGCTCTCCTAGTTCGAATTTATAACAAAAAGCGCCACTTCTGCATTTTACGTGAATTGAGCTTAAAAAGCACTCCGCATTGAACGCGCATTAATTTTGCTGCTACGCTAGCTCCAAAAGCTTAGAATAGCCATTAAGAGGAAACAATATTTTAAGATTCTTAAGTCAAGTTTGACTAGGCTAATGTTTTCTCAGAATTGATATTTAAAAATTTGACTAGTTGCTTGAACTGCTTTTGCTTTTTTTAAAAATATTGTGCGAGTGATAATGTACTAAATTGCATAAGTGGTCCTTTTAGAATCAAAGGAACAAGAAATGATTTTGTACATTTTAACCTTTATAAATCTCGCACATTATATTTGTTTGTTCTCAACTTTTTGCTTACTTAAACAATTTTTGGCTTTGATTTACAGTTTCACTGTTAATTGCACCATTTCTATTCCGTGACCATGACTTGTGAAGAAAGTTGCATCAACGTGTTCTTTATTGCAAACATCCAAAACAGGAAGGTGTATGCTTAATATTGGATTAACACAGTTAAACTTAGACATCTGGAGCCCAAATGAATTGCGATTAATTAACACCTTTATGAAAAAAGTAGTTCTCAAAAACATTTAGGATGAAAATCTATAACACCCTTTTTATATATTTTAAAGGATAAACGAATATTCTGAACGCAATGTTTAGGCATCTCAAGCTCGATTTTTTTATTATCGTCGTACGTTTTGTAAGGGGCTGAGGTTCCCTGCATTTCTCAGAATTAGCCTAGTCAAACTTGACAGTTGTACTTTCACATCGAAAGTTGTACTTCAATTTCTTCTAAAATACTCTTAAACGAGTGGATTTTTCAATTACAATGAAATTCGTACCTTTCTACAGGAATTAATCGCGAAGAATCACGAAACCCTTTAGCAAATGGGTTACTGTCGATCTTGAGGCGAGTTATCTGAATCGTGTAAATAAGAAAAGATAATGAATAAACTTCTTCATTGGCAAAACCATTTGAAATTTATAAACTCATTCCAAATCTAAAAACTAGCATAGTGAAGTCACAGCACTAAAAATAAAGAAGGGCACAGCACAAAGAACAGTAAATTAATCACATTGCGAATATGCATTGCTTTTTCTATCTACTTTGTTTTTCAGGAACACCTAGAACTGTTAGACATACTGCTCACTCTTTGTTTAGCCAAATCCCAAGGACGAAACATTGCTGTCAGCATATTGAGCATATTTAGAATATAACGAAGTAAAGTAAGACATTGAGAGTGAGCATTTTTTGCTCTATCGAGTTTTAGTACTCTGGTATTCAGGAACAATGAGAGCTATGAGAAATATTGATTACTCTTAGAGTGGCTACATCTCAACTATTCAAACATAAGTCTAAGCTGCAATGATGAGTCATCAAAGCCAAGTAGTATACAGCATCTAGTCTACAGTATGAGAACGAAGAAGGGAATTTCAATCCCTGGTGGATGTGCTACAAAATGGTATCTAACCTGAATGGTCTAGACTTCAGTGACTGTTTTAGACTGTATACCGAAGCACTAAGACCAACCATCAAAACAAAATACAAACAATGCAAGTCTGCCAGAATTAATTGTTATAGATATTCCTTTTTTGTCAAAACAATTAAGTTTTGGAGCAATCTTCCTAGCAATGCAGTCAATTGCAGAGATGAATATTTATTGAATGGACAAATTAGAATATAAGTATATTTAAAACATGAAAAAGTAATCCATTTTTTTGAGTAGCTTAATATATCTCAAGTTTTCATC
Organism: Isaurus tuberculatus; assembly: GCA_025447995.2. NCBI lineage: Eukaryota > Metazoa > Cnidaria > Anthozoa > Zoantharia > Zoanthidae > Isaurus > Isaurus tuberculatus. The sequence continues at coordinate 10,542 of JAOEHV020457450.1, read as the reverse complement.
ACACTCTGAATATAAATGATGAGTCATCAAAGAACGAAACAGTATTGCCTTCACTATGAGTATATTAGAAACATAAAAAAGTAAAAAAGAAGAATTTTAAACTAATTTTTTTTTTGAAAAAAGGAAGACACACTTTATTGTTCATTTAGTATATGTATATTTTGACAATATTAGTAGATAGTATTTTCTTTCGGTGTAGCTGGGGAACAGAATAACTCTTTTTTTAACTTGTTAGTATGGGAAGTTGAAACCCGATGGAATGTACTCTTTTTGAGTAGCTTGATATATCTCAAGTTTTCACACTCTAAATATAAATAACGAGTCATACTCCTAATGAGTCATCAAAGAACGAAACAGTATTATTTTCAAAATGAGTATATTTAGAACATAAAAAAGTAAAGAAGAAGACGTTTTTTTTTAATTTGAAGAAAAAAAGACACCCATTATTGTTCATTTAATATATTTTGATATTATCAAAAGAAAGATAGAATTTTCTTTCAATGGAGGTGGGGAACAGAATAATTCTTTCTTGAAACTGCTTGTGTGGGAAGTTGAAACCTGATGGAATGTAAAAAAAAACCTACCAGTTGATTCTGGTAAGCTGTGACAGCAATAAATGTTGTCTCTGGAAAAGTGAACGTTTTCATCTCTTCAGACTTCAGATTGATGACAGATGCAGTGTGGTCACGTTTTCGTATGATATGCACTCGAGGCTGGTATTTATGCATTGAGTTAAGAATAAGCTGTGGAGAAAAAAATAGACCGGTTTGATGGGCGGCACATTTTTTGTACTAATTTGCTGAAAGGTAAATTTACAGACATCTCGTTAGAAAGGTGCCATATTGTCGCATGCCTTGTCACAATTTCAGCAGCTTGTCAGTTGATTTTTACACCATCGGACGACTGCTAAACACACTAACACTAAAATGAAATAAAAGATGCTAAAAATTCCGAACTTCTTAGATATTTTTAACATGAACGTTTACCATTTCCATAAATGTCTCAAAAAATTTTGTTTAGCACTTTATTTTCTATAACAATTTTAGAGATATCGTTGTTTTTAACAAACATTTGGGGGTCATAAAAACCGTAACTTTTTTAATTAACAGAAGTTAAACCTACAAACGAAGGGACACATCAGTCATGTTTAAAATGTGTCTGGAATTCTATCACTTTTGTCTCTAAAAGCAGGTTTTTGTTTCATCTTTTATTTTCCGGATTCGTTTCACAATACGAAAAAAACTGCACTTGTTTCGAAAACACACAGAAAATATGATGATAAAGTATAGTCCAGTGCTTTTTCCTTTATAATCTTCTGAGAAAAGTTTGTGACGATGACATTCAGCTTTTCTTTGTTAAATTCGCAACTAAATATCTATGTTCTTTTCTTTCTAGGCTTTTCTTTTTTTACGGTTGCCGTTAATGGAAGAATGAACAAGTACTGCTTCGCTCGAGAATTTTTATCAATTATTTTTAATTTTTATAACTGACAACATTATAAGAATGAAACAAAAAGGTAGATTTAAAACTTTAAAGCCAAAAGAAAAACTGTGATAATACGGTTTAAACCACCAGTTTCATGGCTCATGGCAATTAAAGCTTAACTATACAAACTGTTGAATTCTAATTTTTACTCTAGTCTAGCTGCTTGTAGAAAGTAATGTAATTGATTGAGTGTATAAATAGAAAGATATTGTAGCTTTAAATTCCGTTGAACAATGTTGTATGTTTTTAAGTTTGTTGTGAACTGTATCTCCACCCTAACAAAGAGTGGTTTGCCCTTAAAAGCACCACCCAAAGAGAACACTACAATTTCTTCTGAAATACCTTTTAAGTTTAAAAACCTTTTTCACCAATATATACACAACACGACAGATATCTCACACATCAGTGACAGTGGCTATCTACTATTGATTCACCCAATAGCTTACATGGCCGTTCTCAGCTTGTTCTGTGTCATTGTTAGTGAGCTTGACTTTTTCAAAAGAAATTATTTGCTTGAGGAGTTGTTCCCCTGTGAATGGCGAGTCTGGATGCATGTAGAGTCTGACTGGAGCAGGAGGGTCGGCCTTGCCAGCCACCAGCCAGGCTGAACGATGGTAAGCATAGCGGTAACGTTTATCATCTACAGGGACGATATCCATTAAGACCATGTAGTTGGCCTTTGGTTCCACTCCGCTCACCGAGATACGGATGGTTGGAAACATACGTCTACAGTGCAAAGAAGAATATCTCAATTAATACAGACTTAGCCACCAAAAGAAAAAAAAGACGAAGATTTAAGGTTGCAATTTCAACGAATATACGGAAGAAAAGAAGGATAGGTTTTGGAGTCCAATATAGAAAGTTTGGATTTCAGTATTAGCAGTGCAACACAGAAACCTTCTTTATAGGAAATTATAAAATCTAACTTCAAGATCTTTTTAAGAGTCATTCTTATGAAAAAACATGTGTTATTAACCATAAAAGCCTATTTTCCTAGCTCTTTTGACCGCAACTTCATATCATCTGGCTAAAGTTTTATTTATAGTTACTTCTTGGTAGCTCATGTGTTTTTCTAATTGATGGTTTAGAACTTTTCCAATACTTGTGCATGCAGCAAACAAAAAACTACATTTTTAATTCAACTACGCACTAAGGACTGGGTGAACAAACAGAAAAGTTACTATAACATCCTTGTAGCTCATTTTAACCAAGTTTGTGTTAGTAAGCATGTGGTTTTAAAATCTACTTTGTTATATATCTCTTGTATGGTTTACATCAAGGGTTGTAAAGAAGACCAGAAATGGGGGCTCCAATTTCATTATTCAAACTAATATTTCTTGACAGATCGAGTAGTGAGCTCTTTGCTAAAAAATACATGTTCCTTCGTTCAGTTAGCAAGATCCTGGTATATATTTCTGTTTTGTTTAACAAGGTAACAGTTTTCATTTTCATAACTGTTGTTTTGTTCGTGTATTACCGAATTAATATTAAGTTAACTAAGGAATGCCTTAAGTTAGAGATAAGATCTGAAATGGGAATACCAGAGTCTTTGAAAACCACTATCTTTCTTCAACTATAAAAGTTTCCAGTTGAGCCATTCGAGTTTAGGTCTGATAATAGCAAAAACACTCGGTGCTTTCTTTTCTTCTTTCAACAGTATCTACAAATCTGTTGAATCTAACCCAGGAAGGAACCAAAGACAAAATTGAACACATATTATACATTTACTGTTTACTCCGGAACAATTAATTTTGTTTGGTGACAATTTTCTACCACCGTATATCCCCTTTCTTTGTTTAATATTCAAACACCGTTGATTGAAACTAAAAGAACCATCGAAGTAAGGTTTATCCATTATCGCATCATCAAAATTTTAGGAGTATTTTTAACTGAAGCCATGGATTCTTTCGCTAGTATATGAATTGTTATATGGAGTACAGCGTTAGAAGTCTTGATCCAAAAGGTACATGTGTTGATAAACGCTTATACTGTTTTCACACTCGATAATTTGTTTGCGTGAACAAGATAATGAAGATGATATAAAGATAAGGCCAAGCAGACTATGATTCTGTTTACAATTACACAAAAAAGCAAATAAACAGAGCTTTGTTGTCAATGATCGGCCGCCCGATGAAACAATTAACAAGTGCAAATAAAGAGGCTGTGATAATCCCACACTGCACGCCTCAACACACAGTCTGAACAATATGTTGAATTTTTTGGATCTTCATGCCAAGTACATTGCTAATTGCAGCAAGGTGTTCTTAACAAGACAAACTATAAGAGGAAACTTTTTTCTTTTTCTAATAGTAAAAACACGGATATCACACTACTGATGTTTTGTCTCCTATTCAATCTTTCGGAAATGACAATAGTTTGGCGGCTGACTGCCTCTAGAAGACTGTTATTTAATTAAGAATTACACGTTTTTATCACAAACAAAATATCATTTTATTGTTTAAATGTGTTTCGCTTTTAAATCATTGTTTTTCGAAATGACTGTTAACTTCTAAGGGTAAGCTTACTTCAAAATGATTCAAGGTAGCCTTTGCGACTCAGTTAAAAGCTTTGTGATCATAGCAATTCTAAAGTTCATTTATCCACTTCAATATAAAATATTAAACTTCAAGTTACTTAAGTAAACGCAAAAGTTATCAATATTGAATGTTGTTAACATGAATCACTGAGACCGTTTTCACTGAAAATAGTGGGTAGCTTCAAGAGATCAATCTTGTAACAAACTTCCTTTCAGAGGTGACCATTTTTTAACCAATTTCTATTCAAGCAAAACGAAATACTGTACGACAGGAGAATCAGCTATAACATAGAAATACCTTCTTTTTTCGTTAATTTAGCAAAAAATTTCTTACAACCGTCAAAAAAGTTCGAGAACCATTTTGAAATGATGAAATTCAGGTCTTACTGTTGTTGCTTACCTTCCCGCTTTCGTTATTATCATCTCTGTACCAAGAACACTAAATCGTTCCCATAACTCTCTTCCTTCTAGCTCCACGCAGATACTTTCTAATCCCTGCCTTGGCTTTTTCGAGCTTGGTATATTTTCTCGAGTACTGTTTCTACTCTCTATTGTACTCTCCGTCGCTTTGTGCTTTTTGCGTGGGGACTCAGGACTGTTCGGTTCCTCGTGTGTTTCGCAAGATGGTCTGTTATCTCTTTTACGAGTACTTGTTGTATTGAAATCTACAGAGAGGAAAAGAAACCGCTTGATACATTGTTCTTTTTTAAACTATGAGTACCCTTCAAGTTGAGCGTATATATCTTGGAACCTTTAGAGACCGTTACAAAAGATAAACGTGATAAGCAGTTCTGTTGAAGCATGACAAGACAAGCAACTTACCAGCAACGTCTTTTGAAGAAGAAATCAAAGAAGCGATCGAAAAAGCATTGGCTTTGGTCGAAAGAGATGAAGAATTGATTGCCTCGATGGCCTCCATGTTGCGTGCTGCGCTCATATGAAAGTCCCCGGCTAATATTTACTTGTTGGTTTCTATCAGGGCTTAGACTCGCCTTGCCTTCGGCTATGTTAAATTCTTTGGCAAACTGGCAATAAACAGCAATTAATGATTTGATGACAGTGACAAAGACTATTACCGGATGTTGAGCCTGGCAACCTTTAGGGGATGAAAAGCCACAGGCCCGCCGGGGTTAAGGCCTTTTAGTGGAACACTCGAGATCCGGTATTAGTAAGGAGGGTCCGCATCACGCACAGAGATTTCTTATATTCTTGTATCTCCCGCTGCAAAGGGATAAATATTGCCATTTTGCACGTTAGCACCTACTGAAGCAGTCTTTATATTATTTCTGAAAGAAGGACCGCCTGGTAAGGCAATAAAGACGGATCAACATATATGCCTTTACTAGGCTCATGAATAGATGGAAACTGAGAACTTTTTGAAATGCTACCAATAAAAGTATTTTCTGTGCATATTCAAAAAATATAGGGCACGGATTACTTCTTGTTCCGGACATATAAGATTGTTTTAATTTTCGAAATTTTTAAAACGTCTTGACTTTTTTGTTTGTCATATTTTATTGTGGCGTTTAAATTGTTTTATGTAGCATAGTTGAAGAAATTGTGTTGCTAAACATCAAAATTTTTTTTTTGTTATATCAGCACTAAATATTGTTAACAGGGGTACGGGTAACTTGGGAATGGTTGATTGTTTCAGACGGGAAAGAAACAAGTTTGCGAAACGGCAGGGGGTGACAGCTGTTGAATCTTACACCAGATTATCTGCATCTACAAACAGTTGTTTTCGTCGGATGAAACACGTTTTTCACAAGGCGGTTTTAAGCCCTCTCTCAACTGTTTTCACAATAAACAATACTTGGGTTGTTGTCGGTGGCGATGCAGTCGTGAAAATCGGATTGATATACATTGACTGTCCAGTCAATCGCATAGATCTCTAGATAGGAACATGATGACAAGTATAGAATTTTTCCCACGAGATATGCTGGGTTTATCTCTATATATAAATTGCTAAACCGTGCTATGTCAACAACACCGATACAATCCATAGAAAAGCCTCGCAATTGACCAATTTATGTGGGAGAAAAACAAAGTCCAAAATCTCTGTCGTGACATTTCGAGGTGAGAACTTGATTTATTCTTCACCTCAAATTCACAAACTGGCAGCCGTGTGCAAGTTGATTGACATTTTTAGTTTAACTCAAACAACACGAGCTTGATATCCTGAGTTTAGCAACCTGAACTGACCTAAGCTGCTACAGCGTTGATCGTGAGTGTGGGTTAACGATTTAAGCATGGCAATTAAAGCGTCATCAAGAAATATTTCCTTTCAAATGTGCCGCAGGCAGTTATCTTTTCGTGGCGTGTGTAAGTTGTTACAGTCGCGCACCATCACTACATATGGTATAAACAAGAAGATACCACAAAACTAAAACACTTTAAAAAATAGTTGGGTAAATTAATTCTTTATGTTTGACTCGGAACCGTTGCGTAGGCGACAGCACGCGATATAGATTTATTATGCAATGTCAAAAAATATAACTTCTGAGCATCACAAATAGTCGTGGTAATTGTATTTGACCAATAATAACATCTAAGAGTTTCTTGTGGTGGAAAACTCTTGATCGTGTTTCTTCCCAAGACTGTGAAAATCCATTTTGATGAGACTAAGATTAAGTTAATTAATTGTGGTGATATTATAACTCATAAAACAAAACTCAAAAGTAAAAGGAAAATTCAATTAAAAATTTTCATCATATTAAGAAATTGAATTACAATCTTAGGGGTTTATGCGAATGGATTTACACACAATTGAAATAATAGTCTGTGTTAGGTTTATGATTTGTTAGGTAATTTGCGACGATTTAAAGTGAGCATATGGACTGCAATCTCACAGGAAATCTGGGATGATCGCCTCTAACTGTCGACTTAATAAATAGCAGTTTTCACAGTGGAGAAGATTGGTTTATAAATGTCATAAATGTGGTTGTTTTAATTTTTTTTATAAACAACGCTGTATTTTTAAAAGCTTGATATCGACGCCTATCGGATATCGATTTCTTTTTTTCCGAAACTTTACTAAACTAACAAAACTTATAGATATCTTTAACTTTTAGTAAAAATTTGCGCTTGTTTTCGTTGTTGCCTTCTTTAAAAAATTAGATAAGTTTGTAAAAGTAATTAAAACATAGTTTTCAAAAAAAGAAAAAGGCAAAGGGAAGAAAGAAATAGGCTTCCTTGCAGGGACAGAAGATTTCAGACAAATAATGTCAATGACGTACACAACTTTTTTTTCTTTCTTTTTTGCCTAGCATTTGATAAAACGTGGCCCCACAAAGATGCAGGCTGAACCACGCAAAGTCCGGATTAGAAAATAATTGGCATTGTATTCCATTCAAATTAAAAGTTGCACGCCATGGTATTCGGCATGCGAGGACTACATTCCATAACGGTACCAGTACTGTCAATTTGAGAAAAAAGTTTTGAAAGAGATCTGCTGCGCTTTGTTTGTTCAGTGATATCTATTCAATCATTTATTTTCTAAGATTTTTTTCCTTTATATTACTCGACCAAACGGCAAAATGTATCTATTTTGCTTTTACTTTACTGTACAAAGACAGTCACAACACGGGAGACTTATAGCTCACGTTCCTTCGCATACCTTTTTAAAAATGTTTGTAAAATTACAACGTCAACATTCCTAAAGGCCAAAATATCATCAAGTATGCAATAACCTTTGATCACCAAAGAGATTTTCTTCTTATGTGTCATATAATAGCATTTATCAATAATTATTATGATGTTAGATGTTATAAGTGTTTACACAATTCTTTATTTTTAAGAGTGGAAACATTTAATGGTATTCCTGATAAATATCGTTTCATGTACAATTCTCTAATTTCGTTTTTATTTCCAATAGACCCAATAAGCCAATGCCTTTGTCACCAACAACGCCTATACTCGCAAGTTTTGAACGTGCCCAAGTCTGCTTACTTCCTGTACAATCAACGCAAAAAAATATTTCGTGATTACAGTTATAATTGGAAGTTTTGTTCTTTTTAGCACTCACGACATGGAAAGTACAACGAAACGAAACCAACATACAACTTGTACGAGACAGTATTCGTGACTCCTAAAATAAAAAATTATTTTGCGCAATACGAAAAAATTAGATCTTCCCTTACTTTAAGTATCTTTGTTTTTAAAAAATTCGGCAAGGCTTTTTTTGGTTAATACCTCAATCATTTGATTTGGTTTTACCTGGCCTAAATCATTTCCGATTTTGGTTGAAGTGGACGGGATTCAGGCCACATTACTTTAACCACTGTTAAGATGACAAAGTTCGCAAACACTTTACACCGTCGATAATGCAATAAGTTAGCGGATAAGGTATTTGAAGTGTTAAAAATAAAGTGCTTGATAGACCTACGTGATAGAATTTAAATCTTTAGAAGGGAAGATCGAAAACTGTGCCCTTTGCATGTAAATGTGCTGAAAATCTTTCAACTAATATAAAAAGTATTTTAGTGCTTTCCCCTTTTGACCAATATCGAGTTGCTGATGAAAGTTCTTTTACCATCAACTGAGAGCAAGAGATAACTAGCTGTTATATATGTTGATGAATTGGGAAGCAAATTAAGCTAGTAATCATTTCGGATTACACTCAAATATGAACACGAAATCTGTTTTTAGACAAAAATAAGGATCAATAAAGAATCCTGTTTGCCAAAAAAAACAAAAAAACAAACAAAACAACAAGAAAAAACAAGTTTGCTTTGTTCCAGCTGGAAGGAAATCTTTTTTAACTCGACCTTTTTTGTCAACTATGATTTCAGTAACTACGTGTGAGGTGGGTTTATAGTCTATACTGTAAGTAACATGCCTACAATAACCCAAATCGATCTTTTCCAAAACGCTAAAAGGTGAGTAGGAATGAAAGTTTTATTGAAACTGTCACTCCATGACGTTTATACAGTTTTTATAACATGGGTAAGACAGCCATCATTTGTACTTGTTGTGCTATATATTGTTTCTAATTAGGATTCCATTGACAACAATTCGTCAACCCCTTTGGTCCTTGGCCCTCTTCTTGACCCACTACAGTGGCCAACTTTGATGACGAGACGTTAAATGACCAATACGTCCGTATGGGTTGCGAAAGAACTCTCGAGTTTCATTAAAATTCTCTTTACCCTCGAGTTTGGTGAATGCAAAGTAAATTAATGACACAATGGCTTCTCACTTACTGAAATTTAATGAATTCAGATGCATGTTCAGAATATTTTCCCCCAAAAATGTGCGCAAAATATTTCATAGCAAAAATAAAACGAGTCAAAAGTACCCCAACAATGGAAGGGGGAGGGGACAAAACTTTTCTCTTTTAAAAATACTCGTCCTCTTGTATCCAGCAAAAGTTTATTTTTTTAAATGTAACATTTAAAATACGAGGAAAACAATTTTTTTCTCCCCTAACACTAATAACTTAGAAGCACATAAAATGATTGAGAAGGTATCTGAAAAAAGTAATTGCTATAAGCTGTAGTTTTAAGTAGTAATTTTAGTAAAATTTGAACTTTTGAGAACACCGCTACCTTAATTCTTTAAAAAAAGCACGTGTTGACCCAAAATTTATTTGCTTCATGCTTTAAAAGCTTCAACAGGTTATATAAGCCCAAATCTTATTTATCGTTGATCATTCGCTACTGAAAGTTGTGTTCTAAAAAGCAGAATGTAAAATTGTACAAGATAGACATGCAGGATTTTTCCTAATTCGTATTTTAGTTTTCGATCAACGCAATTTAACGTATATTCAAATTAATCATCAGATTGTGTTTGGTTTACAAACTCAGGGCTTACCCCGGTATCGTATTGTTGAAAGTATTTCTGATGCAGTTTGTGGTAGCGCCGCATATATGGTAATACCTGGGTCAATTGTTAATTTTGGTCTTTGCATTTTCTAGTAGCATACCAGCTGTTGCGAATTATAATGGTACTTTATCGCAATTTTTATAATAATGTAAACTATTGCATTTGTAAAACTTTAAAAAAAGCCTATGAAACTTTACGATTCAATGCCAATGGAATTCCAACAATTAACCTCTGCATTGCATACCGGTGCTAAAATGTCTCTGAAGGTCAAATACGTCCTTCTTTAAAAATGGAAACAGTTCTTGTGAGGGAAACACCTTCGCAATGAAAAAGGTGAATCGAGTAAAATTCTAATAAAGATAAAAAAGCACTTTCTTTGACTGCAAAGGAGGCATTTGTATGTATTTTAGTAGTTTTCACTGCAGTTTTACATGACACCAAGCCTAATTCTACAGCATTGAAAAAAAGGCAGATTTGTATATTCGAGCTTTTCAAATTGCGTATTTTTTTTTCATTTTATACTTTAATTGCTTTTGCTATTTACAAGATATACAGAAAAATTGGTTAAGAAAAATGCAAATTTTGCCTCGTACTACCAATGCGACTTAAGGGGCCATTACAGTCAACACGTCATTTTTGTCAAATTTCGAGACATTTTTGATCATATCGCAGTGAATATTTTGAAACTTCCAATTCCC
>JAOEHV020457339.1:0-10181 GCA_025447995.2 Isaurus tuberculatus | reverse complement strand
ACATCACGTGGTATGTTTCCATGTGAATGCCTAATATGGATTAGAGAAAGCCGATTGATTGTTTTGATACAAAAAATTGTTCAAAATCGCAAAAGCTCTCAGTAGTCAAAGGGTTAACTTACCTGAACGATTTTGCTCAGATCTGTATACAACAATTCTGGTTATGTAGTTGATCATTAACAGAGACGAATGAACATTTCCAACCTTTTACAGTAAGTTTGTCATTTGTAAGTTTTATTGTTTTTGAGTTTTGGTTGCCAACTTTGCGACTAATTTTTAAACCTTGGTCACCAGCACGATAATTTTAGTCGCATTGGCGTCTGTATTAGGTGCAATTTCATGCCCTGTGTTGCTGAGTTACCTTGCATTTTTTGTGAGTTGATCTTTATAGCTACCTACTCTTCCAGTTTTGCCACCTACTCTGATTCTTATTGAAAACCCTGTTTCTGTGTTAAATATAGATATTAAACTTACCAGAGTGGTTAATATTGTTTTATATTAAATAGTTTTCATGAGTATTCTTATCAATAAAATAATATATTTCTTCTACTGTTGTCTTTACACAGGATGCATGCATGTTGCATAGCTTTACACTTAGACAACAACTACAGACTGCAAGACAAGGTTGGTGTTCTTGCCACACAGTTAAACCAACAAATAATTAAAAAGAAATTGAAAATAGTGTAAAAAGCTGTTGTCTAATTTTTCCTTTCAAAATTCAAAAGTGTAGCTTGTTAGACTTTCACAGTACAATGCAGATTATAAGTCTCAAAATCATGCAATACAAGTATGACACCAAACTTTGGAACTGGTTAGAATCTTACCTTAAGAATTGGATTTTTGGGTGTGCACAATCTGTTAATGGAAAATAGAATTAATAGCTAATTTTTGCTAGTGTGTTACAGGGCATCAAATAATGGCCAGTCGATGGACAATGACCAGTCAGTCCTTGAATTTCTGGACATTTTGTCCAGTCCATTACTCGTTCAAAAAAAATTTTAAAAGCAATTTACTGTCCAATCTGGGTTCTTTATTGCAAGGGTAACGACCATTGGAATTTGACTGTCTAAAAATGGGTCATGTCCGAGCAAAAACATGTTTGACAGCTTATAACATGACAAGCACCAGCCCAGCCTTTATTTAAAGTCCTGGTGTTATTCTGTTCATGATGGTAATTGAAAAACAAAAATGTTTTAATGCATGCTGGGGTCAGCAATTGGTTTCTAAAGCATCATCACCAACTATATTTATTTGGTAATAATGTGTTGTATATTTTAACTTTTTTGCATTCTGTTGGTAATTTCTTTATTTTCTTTGGAACTTAAGCAGAGACCCATCAGAGGGAAATTGAAAAAAATTAATATTTCTCATACTCTAGGAGAAAAAGACTTTTAGCCTCTCCTCTCAAATTTTCCTTTTTTTGTGACCATTGTTTAGTATTGGTAGGTCTTGTAGATTTTAAAATTAGAATTAAGTCTATATTGAAGATTCAGATGTTTTAAAATCCAAGTTTAAATTAAAAAATTCATCAAGATTATCGTTTCTGGTCTGGCAAGAGATGTACATCCTGGAAAAGAGAGAATAGCCATTTACCTGCTATCCCTCTCCAACCCCACCCCCCCCCCTTTCCCCTATGACTTCCCACTTTTCCCATTCCCTCTCTTTTGGTTTCCCTTCAGTTGCTATTATGGTCAAGCCTGATATTTACCTTGATGAGATCTTTTCAAAATAAAATCTTTGCAAATTAGGGTCTGTAATTATATCTCTATGTTATTTGCAGAGTTATCTCATGCGCTCTACCAGCATGATGCTGCATGTCGTGTTATAGCTCGTCTTACCAAGGAAGTCACTGCAGCTCGTGAAGGTGAGGTTTCATTGTTAAGAATATGAAACTTTTTTTCTAGTGTTAGCTCAAAGCAATTTTCAAATATGTTTCAAAACTAAGCGAAATATTTTTATTATTGATTGTATTTTTTTCAGCTCTTGCAACACTCAAACCTCAGGCTGGCATTGCTGTTGCTGCACCGATTCCTGTTGCTCCACCTACAGTTCCAGCTGCAGTAAGATATCTTGTTTTGTTTCTTGAAAAATGGCCCCCGTTACTTTCGGATTTTACAGGCAAAAGGGGCTGCTGTTTTTGGGTGGCCGTTACTTTCGGGTAGCCATTATTTTCGGATAGGTAAAAAACGTTTGTAACTCAAAGTGGTCGTAGAAAAAGAGGACACATATTATGAAATTTAAAAGTCATTCCATTTGTGCATATTCCTACAATGTAACATGACCAGATGAACAAGCAAAAGAGACTACCTTAATCGGTACACTATACGTGCACGATCACTAATATTAAACTGTACAGTATATTTTGACTCTTCGCTGACAAATTAATTTCAATACAGTTTTGCGGCATTTGTAAGTTTCACTCACTGATTAAATCATGCACAAGCGATTCTTTAAAAGTTCTTCAGTCAAGCTGTGCCATCAGCATTACGATTTTTCAAAATGCCATTATTTTCTGGTAGCCATTACTTTTGGGTAGCCATTACTTTCGGGGAGGGGGGGCATTACTTTTGGGATTTAATGAGAGGGCAAAAAATTAACGTTATTTTAGGGTAGCTGTAACTTTTTTTTGGGGGGGGGGCTGTTACTTTCGGATTCTATGGCATGCAATCTCTTTTGATCTGGATTGAGTATTTTTAAAAGAACAACTCATGTAAAAAAACTTTTCTTTTCAATGTACTTCCATTCATATTGATAATCAAGTATAATTAATACATTCAGATGAAAGAGGTTCAGGCCTTGAAAAGTCCCTCAATGAGAGCACACATTCAAGTTTTACATTGCTGTAAGGAAAACACATGTCCTCTTCCTGGTTATCTCTGGAAGCCCAGGCATGATGTAAATGGTATAAGAAGGTATCTTTCTGGCCCAAGAAATAAGTTCAAGAATGTCTGAGCCTGTTGTAAACACTTTTAGGTTTCTAGGAAAATTCAAAATCCCCCCTGCAACAAAGATGTCAAATCTCTTAAAAACTATCAGCTATCTAACCAATTTAGCTACGAAGCCCTCACTGGGTGGTGGTCAAGTTTAGTTGGCCCAACAATGCCCCTAAAAACAATTGCAAAATAAGTTATCCTTGGAAGAAAATTAATTATGTGGTTATTTATAAGGCTGTTGTTTATTGTTTTAGGTTGAAGTTAAAATGGATGTTAGTGCTGAGGTATGTTTCTTGTACTTTCTGCTAAACTATATTTATATCTTTACATCAGTCTGTATTTATTTAAAGGTAGGTATCAGTAGTTGCTGTCAAGGTGCTACCATAGAAAGGCATCATTCTTTTAGTTCAGATGAGGAGACTACAATATGAGCAGCTTTTCCTTCCTATGTTTTACAAACAGAATTAATGCCAACATTTTTGCATTACTCGAAAGTTTAACGAAAAGAAACATCTAGAAGTTGTCTGGTATTTCTGAAGCAGACAGAGGAGATTATATTTGAGCGAATAAGAAACAAATATGGTAAGCAATATTTTTCTGTAAGAGGACAGAGATGTCACAAGAAAACAAAGTAGTTTATAATCAACTGAAATGAGTTATTCAAATGCAGTCACTAACCTCTTATTACTCCTAGTTTTAAGTGATCACTGCACTTTAGATTTGGAACCTAAACTAATCAAAAGTTGAACATTGTAAAAAATATTTTGTCCAGGTTGGTGAAGAAGGAGTCATGACAGATGAAGTACTACAGAAGGTAAACTTTTGATCAAAATTATTAAGTTTTTTTCTGTCATCTGTTTAGCCTGCAATAAGGAAAAGTCGAGATGTTTCTGACTGAGTTACTGGGAAAACATGACTTAATATTGATTATGCTTTAATAATATTATGTTTTTAGTACTGTTATTCAACTTTACTTATCGTAAAGAATTATAAAAAGGAGTTATATTTCATAACTTGTGACTCTTTTTGTTGGTAATTTTTATTTAGTATTAGAAAAAGATAATTTTCAATTCTTATATTGGACAGAAGATATTTAATTGTAAAATGGCAAACATTTCAGGATTTAAAATTCATGAAAAAATCACAGTTAGTATTTGGATTTCTGCATCAAACCTGTATAGTTGTCAAGCAATTAAAGTTAACTTGCCCACCATCAGTTTGTCTGTTTGGCTATTGTCGTGAGTTGAAAAAGGCCTCTTAGCAAACAAATAAACAATAAGTTCTCTTTATTTTCAGCTACAAGAAAAGGCTACATTACTAACTGCTGAGAGAAAAAAGGTATTGTCAGTGATAGTTCATTAGTATAAGGCAAATCCTTTTTTTCTACCAATTATGCTGAAGTTTCTAATAGATGTTAGAAGTTAGAAAAATTCTTGAAGTTTTTAAATTGCTTTGTAAAAGATAGTTCCCCAGGTGATATTAATGTACTGGTATATTAAATCTTGTTTCTTGTGATATTAATAATGAAATTTTTGCACCACCCAGCAAATTTTTAGATTGTGAAAATCTTAGAAACTGCATAATTAAATACCCAAAAGGTTCCGTGCTTTCTTCACTTTACTGACCTTTTCAAGTCTTAAACTTGAATCAAATTTGTCTTTGCTCTTTCACTACCTTTCATTTGTTTACTAAATGAAAAAAATATTTACTTGGTTTGTATGATATCTGCAAACTTGGAAAGTTCTTGAAATACAAAAATAAAAAAATTGTAGGAAAAAGGATTTAGATCAATGAGAATTCAGACTTAGAGAAACCAGTTTCAAAGAACAAAATTATTACCAAACATTTACGTTTGAAGGACTTTGTTTTGTGTATTGATAGAGAGGCAAGAAGGTACCAGAAGACCTTACTCATGTGGATGAAATACGAATATTCAAACCAGTTGCTACACATCCAGTAAGTTTGATCTTTATTATGCTTATAAATGTTATGTTTTCATTGTTGGTTTATAATTAAATAGAAAAGGGTAGAAAATATATTTTTATTTAGTGTGCTTTTCTTTGCTAGGGTCTTCACAGTGCTAGTGCACCAGGTATTTTAGCCATGGATCTACAAGGGGGTAACACATCAAAAGTACTCACTGGTATGTGTTATGAATAATAATATTTTTTATTGAACTTAGTTGCTTTGTTCTGAATTTATATGTGGATTACGTAATTTCAAAGTGGAGTTAACTTGCAGATAAGGTTTAGAGTTAGCGAGTTTCTTAAACAGGTTTGAATTTATATTGATCTAGAGGAGTTTGTGACAAGTGGCTGCAAACCTGTCAGTGAAAAAATCAGTAGGCGTCCAATCATTCGCGTGCCTTGGCTGACCGAGGTGTGCAATGGCGTGCAGTGACTTAAGTGACCAAAAACGCAAAAACGCAGGTGCTTGTAGGTTTCGTCTGCTTTTTTACCGCAAAGGAGACAAACTGTCTAGACTGCTTTCAGCAAAAATATATTATTTTTTGATACATTTAAATGGGTTTTTCTTAACATAATAGAGCTCATTTTTTACGACGACCTCAACTTTTGAGGGACAGCTAAAAATAATTCTTGAATCAAAAGAAAAAAACAACAGACGGACCCGCAGCTACATGTTTTTCCGCAAATTCTTTAAGAAAAGAAGCAAGATGGCCAGTTTTCAAAAAGTAAGAAGTCACTGCTTAGAAATATCAAGAGCGATAAATTGTATATTTTAGGCGTGCGATGGATCGCATGTCTGGCTTTCGTTAGGCATGTGAATAGATGTGCGCATGCGATCGCACGCCTTTTATTGACAGGCCTGGGGCTGGTTAGGGTTGTGTAGGGACATTTGCTTTGAAAAGAGTTGGATAAGACTGTAATGCAGCAGGGTTATCCACACAATTTGAAGTAGGTGGCAAAATTGAAAAAGTATCCGGCCAAAGGTTTAATCCTGTGCCAGAGGTGCTCCACCTAGGGGAGTCTGGAGGCATGCTTCCCCAGGAAATTTTGATACCATAAATCCCCAGAAAAGGCATTTTCTCGGTTGTTTGGCAGTAACATTTTAACAACATTCACTGATTTATGTATTAATGATAACTGAAAAATTACACCCAGTTAAGATACAAAAAATCAAAACAAGTAGCCAACAGAAACAGCCCAAGTAGCTGGTTAATTTTGCTGGCTGCCAGCTGTTAGGGTCAACCCTGAGGCAGGTTTTTTATGTAGAAGTGAATGTGAAAAGTTTTAGGGGGCAACCAAGGAACACATGGACATGGTGCATAGTGGAGAATATGAGATGCAAGGGTTTAGTTAGTGATGATGCTTTGCAAATGAAATCTAAAACAAGTGGCGTGGCTGGTGCAGTTGGTAAGATCTGTGCCTTCTAACCACAAGGTGTCAGGTTTGATCCCCAGCTCTGCCAAATTCGAACATTTGTGTGACCTTCTTTTCCTCCAAAGCTTACTCAGTTTTCCATCCTTATGAGGCTGGTAAATGAGTACCAGCCCCAGATGGATTAATTAGTGACGGGGGTCCTGTCCAGTAAGGACTCTCATCCGCTTAACACTGCAGAAACTGGAGATAAGTACTGTTCTAATGGCTCACTAAAAGCTAAGTTAAATCCTTTTACGAGCCTAGTGGCCCATGGAGCCTGCGCTTATCTCTGGTTTCTGTAGTGTTTAGTGGATAAGAGTGTGACTCCCCCAGGACGGGACACTAATCCATCACAGGTTAGCTCCCAGCCAAAACTGGTACTCGTTTACCAACCTCTTAAGGATGGAAAGTTGAGTAACAAGCTTTGGCGGAAAAGAAGGTCACACAAATGTTCAAATTTCGGCAGAGCCGCGGAATCAAACCTGGGACCTTGTGGTTGGAAGGCAGAGATCTTACCAACTGCACCAACTACACTGCCATTTTAAGTCTTTTAAAACCTTGAATTAAATTCAATGTAAATTATTTCAAGTTTCCAGTACAAAAATTTCATCTTAGGAGTTTTAACAAACCATAGATTTAAAACTCGTGAGTGGTGATCGCTCTAATATTATTTCATAGGTGGACTTGACAAAAATGCTGTTGTGTTTCATAGGGAGTCAGAACAGGTAAATGTTTTGTTTTAAAGTTTTTTTTTAATTATATAAAAATATAACTAATATCTTATAATATTTGTGTATGAATCTAATCAAACTTTTGAAAAACTTGCCATGCAAAACTTTGTAATAGCTTAAACACACATTACACAGTCTTAGATTAAAGTCACTTTTAATTACTAATAATTATAGTTTATGTGCATTTTAATGGGGTTTTTGGCCAGTTGCAATAGCTTGTGATTGTTAAAAAGAATAAAAAATAAGAGAGATGCCAGTGAGTATAATTTGTTATCTAACATTGTTTGTATTTGAGTGCTAAAATGATACAGATATTTATGAAGTTAAGAACAATGTTTGCAGTTATTTATTGTGCAGTTTAAGCAAAATGAAAGAGAGCTTGAAAAATTCCTGCCTTCAAAAGCATTTGAACCTAAGGCCTCTGCCTTATTGGTGAAGCATTTTTACCAACAGAGCTATGAAGTCACAGCTGTTGGGAGCATTTTAAAGCTTGTGTTGCACAAGGCAATTTTTTGTGCAACTTATCTTGCAACACCATTGTGAGACTAGTTGCACAAGCTATCACAGCATAAACACCCCATACTATGGCTAAAATCATTGCGAGACAAGTTGCAGACATCATTGCCCAAAAGTAAAATCCAGTTTTAGTTTTTGCAATAATTTTAGTTACAAATTTCAAGTCGCAGGAACCATTGCACCGTGTAACACCCTCTTTTGCAACTTGTCTGCAAATCTTCTTTACACAAGGTTTTGATCGAAACACTTTTCGCGGTGTCAAACCATCCTGTGGCACAGAAGAACGTCAACAGAACTCGCTGGGCGATTTTGATTGGACGAACAACAGATCTCGGCTCAAATTTCGATCATGCGCAGAACCGTGACTATGCCCCTTTAAACAATAGTTATTGTGAATGAGAAGCCTCTGAAAAAAAAACAGGCTTCAACAGAATTTGAATGACGTGTGACCTTTGCCATTATGTTAATGTGGTGTTCTAGTAGCAACTGAGCTTGTTGTTGGAGCCACACTTGTTGGAAACAGGTCAATTTTAGTGGATGCTCAAAGATGAATCAGACAAACTTTTTACTTCACTCACTGTTTTTGTTCTAATTACAGGTTATTGCCACCCTCAAA
Source organism: Isaurus tuberculatus (assembly GCA_025447995.2). NCBI lineage: Eukaryota > Metazoa > Cnidaria > Anthozoa > Zoantharia > Zoanthidae > Isaurus > Isaurus tuberculatus. The sequence goes on along the minus strand of JAOEHV020457339.1, from coordinate 2,005 downwards.
GGTCACAGCAAAAAAGTTACCAATGTTGTCTACCATCCTACAGAGGTTAGTGAGTCCATACATGCAGGGACTGAGAATCCACTCTCACGATCGCCAATCGCCAGTAAATCTTGGCTTGGGCGAGTGAATTTATGTGAAAATCAAAGTTTGTTCGCCCTGCTGGCGAGTGAAAAATTGAGCTAAAACTCACACTTATTTTGCTCACTCGTTTTCCAAGTCGCACTGTAAACTTGTTTTCTTTGTAATTGAAGATTTTTTGCAAGGCTCCTAAAAAATTTCAGTTATGAGCTCGGCTGGCTACCTCTCAAAAACCCTTAACTCAATCCCTGTACATGTAGCAAGAGTTTTTCTCTTGTACTTCTCTTTGATACAGTTTCGTATTATAAGAATGTATGAAAATATTTTAAGAAAAGTCTGGGCTTTTGTATTTTTAATTTTTTTTATGTATTCCCTATATTTTTTTCAATGCATGCTAGTCTGACTTAAATAACTAGAACTATAAAAGTTTTTTACAGTCTTAAATAACAAAAATTTTTAATGTTTTTGAATTTTGTGTAATGGGAACTGTGTTTTTAACAGGGTACTTGTGAACTCGCTCAAGTATTTGTTTAGATTTTTTGATTTTGCCAATCACTTCAGGGCTTGAAAAATCCCCCATCTGGTTGTCTGGGACAAGTAGATTTTGAGCTTGGGCAAGTAACTTTTCACGATCACTTGTCCGACGGGCAAGCGCCCGGCCAAATCCTTTTTCAACTAAATGGCCACACCTGTTTTAGTAATGTTTGAAACTGTAAAAAAGGACTATCATTTTTCATCCATGCAATCAGGTAAAAAAAATTTTCAATTGAAAGGCAAAAATCAATTACCTAGTAGCAGATTTTTTATGCACTTTCACGAGGCTTTTTCCTTGATGTTATTTTAGAAAAACGTTGAACAAAAGAAAAAAATGTGTCATTAATAACCTTGAAATTTTTAAATGTGTGCAAGTGGGAAATTGGCTCGGGCAAGCAAAGTTTGAGACTTGCTTGCCAGAAGGGCAAGTTGGAATTCAAGTTTTTGTCGAGCCCTGCACTTACAGTAGAACCACTATTATAATAGTAAATGACAAGTTTCAGCTGAGTTACTGGGAAAAACTGTTATACTTAGATGAAGCTCCCACTAAATGCCATTTACACTCCTTTGCTCTGTAAAAACTTGAAAAATGTGCTTCTAATTAAAGTGTCTAAGGCTTACGCTACAGCTTGTCCCGAGCTTTTTAAAACAGCATCCATCCATCAAGCTGACATAAACAGCACAACTAATGTTAGATAAATATAAACATAATTATTGCTCCGTTATTATCAGTGGAAGTATAGTCAATGGGCAAACAATACTCTTTTGTCCTTTGAAAACTCAACTGTAGAGTTCAGTGTGCTTGAAAGCTTAGCTTGATTTAGTAAATATAATTAAAAAATTGCAAAAGTGATTACTATGTCTCAAACTTGAAAGATTTAAAAAAAAGTAACAGAGTGTTACTACACAGCAGGACAGTTTCTGAAGCTCATTTGCAGAGCATCTTACTACTATTATAACTCGAATTTTGAAGTCTCTGCATTGTTACTTCTATTTATTTAAAAGTTATTCTGACTTGTTAAATGTTATTAGTTTAAGTTATTCATAACATCCATGTGCTTTTGTTCTTTAGGATATTGCAATATCTGGTTCAGCTGATACAACTATCAGAGTCTGGATGGTAAACAGTGCAACATGTGGTCATATTATCAAGGTAAAAAATAATTAACATTATTTATTACTTCTTATCATATGGCTAGATAGTTTCCTGCAATCTGATTGGCTGCTGGGATTGCAAGATATCCCCATAATGACCGTTAATTATGATGTTTTTCTTTTTTATTTTTGACTGTTTATTTTTCAATAAATGATTTTTGCCTGCCAATTTGGCTGAGTGAACATTGTTTGAAATGAGTGTGCCTATGCAAACAGATATGGAAATTAACGTCCGCTG
>JAOEHV020457228.1:0-10181 GCA_025447995.2 Isaurus tuberculatus | reverse complement strand
GGCGAATAGTCACCTCGACCTTCGGTCTCGGCGACTATTCGCCGATAATCACCTCGCCTTCGGCGACTAATTGTTAATTAGTGGCCATTATGGCGCATGAGTTTTAGCACGCCAAACAAAACAGTGAGGAATAATAACCAGAAGTCATTAAATTTACCTACTGGGACACACTTTTAGGCCCTGTTTGAATGGAGGAGAGTTAAACTCCTTTTGTTTTAATAATTTTAAACTAGACGGTGCATTACGTGGTACCCGGTTAGTAACGCAGTTGCCCGTTCCGACAACTCGGTTGCTTAGCTGCCATATATACTTTTTGTAAGAGCCAGTTTTATTACGACAAGTTGCCCAAAGTTTCGGAGAAAGCTAGAAAACTTCCCAAGCTGAGGTTTTTAGCCAAACAATTTCCAGTACCTTATTGGGTCAATATGCACGGGTATTACTAGTTTTATAACATAGAGGGCAAAATTACTCGGTGCTGATTGGATCATGAGGGAGGGCTTTTTTCCTTAGTTGAGGGCAAAATTACTTGACGCTGAATGGTCGCTGGTTTGCGAAATATGATTTTTGGCAACGATGATTTCGCGGTTTGCCGAAGTTGATGAAAACGGAATTACAGATTTAATGTTTTCTGGTTAAAACAAAAATACTAGAAAAAGTACAAATTATTGGATAAACGTGTTTCAGAAGTGGGTAGCAGCAAGGAAAGTCGAACAACGCCTTGAACAGTACGCGAAAGCGATTATCTATACTAATACTAAATCAAAAAAAATATTCATGTATTCTTTGTTGTACATGTATATGAACATTTTTTACAAACTAATTAGTTTTAATTTCACCTGACATATTAAATGATGGCTTTACCAACTTTACAGGTCATATTGAAGAAATTGCTTGCAGAATTTTGGACAGGTCCAAAACACGAAGGGTTTACTCTCGATATTTGGCAACGAATGTGCGTTTGAGTATTCTGTTTATAGGTGTATTTCAGTGTATGGTATGAAATTGGGTAATTTAGTCTGAAGAGGCTTTACTTTGCTCAAGGATGTACGTGGAAGTCAGGACTGTAGTTGAAAACCAGCAACTCTACCGATAGAAATTTTAATCAAGACTAGATCAAGGACAACAGAATCAATTTCCAAACGAAAAAATAACTAAATACATTGTTACATAAGGCAAGGTAGAAGGTTAGGGAGGTGAAGGCAAACGAGGCTTCGATAAAAATATCTTGAAACTAGCTCTTGACACGTTTCTTAAAATTCTATTGTATCAAATTCAATTATTTAGGAAATAGGAGGTAGCCTTCCAAAGTGCGCCTTTTATCGTGATGGTGCAGGTTTTGAAATTTTAACATTTCTAATTTTATGTTTTTCATATTAAAATTTAGTAAAAACAAACAGCATAAAACAAAACTGGTTGTGTTGATATCTTATTAGAGTGATTAATATAATTGAACAAACAATTCTTGTGTATCCCATTTTTCTGGATGTTTATATACAAATACAGATACATGGCTATTCCTTGTTAGAGTTTTTTGCATGGATCTTTTTTTTTTGTGTGTGCAGTGCTTGCTATTATGTGATTTATTTAAATGTCACACGTTTTCCAAAGTCACGTCTCCTCTAAAAGAGAGGCTCAAGTTTTAGAGTCAAAAAGTTATACTGGTTGAAAGAGTTTTAAACCAAAGATTTTTCATAAATGAATTGTTTTCATCTTTTCTAAAGAAGAGAAACATGTAGGATCGTTCCACTATTTTTCATCAAATAGATGGTGGGCACTGACTGGTGAAAATTAGAGGCAACCAAAAAAGGAGGTTATTCCCAAAATATTGAAAGACGAGGATGGGAAGGGGGAAGGGAAGAAAGGCTTAAAAACTATTGTATTTACAGGAAGTTTTGCAGCAGACTGACTACAGGATAAATAGTCGGGCTGTTTCCAGCGTCAAATCCATGTAAAAACATTACAAATTTTCTAAAAATTATTATAAAGCCGATATAACGCGCTCTCTGATTGGCTGTGCAGTGTTGTTTTAATTCTAAAAAAGTGCCACACTGTAGTTTTATTGCTTTCCACGCGTCAGACTTGTAAGTAACTAACAAAAACCAAAGATCAACTCGTTTATTTTCTTCTGCAAAACATTCTTAAACTTAGTTTTAATGACCGTAACTTCGCCAAATTTGTATTTAGACATTTTCCAAACCGGGTCGTTACGAGTCACTACAATTTCAATTCTTCAAGTTCAAAGTACAGCTACAAAATGTTGCTGTATTTATCGTGCAAGTCCTTTTACAAAACCCTGCGGCTCGTTTTTCTCTCAGCACTTCTATTGTGAACTTAAAATTCACGCGTTGTTCTGTATCTGACCAGAGCGCACGGGCTCGTTTTCTATTTCTATATCAACGTAATAAACATCAACATTACAAATTTCAAAATAATAAGTATTGTGAAGGATATGAAAACTAGCTAAATTTTCTAATTAATTTTTTTTGGGAGAAAAATGTCAAGTTAAAAAAAAAGGTTAGTGACGGCCAGTTCGTTGAAATGACCGACTCAGGGGGGTCATAACTTTTATAAAGGAAGTGTTATTAAGTTATATTACACCAGGCACCCTTCCCCCCCAACCTACTCATAAATATTTTGCAGACCACAAAAGCAACATGTCTAAAGCAAGGACGTTATTACTACCTTCCAAATTTTGAAATTTTAAAACAGTCATGGATGGTAATTACGAGAACAATAAGATACCAGCATGTTGTGTACAATATAATATAATAAAATTCCATTAGCTTCCAAACAAACCATCAACTGGAGACAAAACATGACAAGGTAAAAAAAAAAATGAAGATGGAAACGAATTTTTTTCCTTTCTCTTTATAACTTTTCATTTTAATTTTTCACGCACTTTATTTCCTTCCATAAATGATCTGCTTACAGTTTAAAATCTGTACGCATATTCTGGTACTAATAACTTGCGAGATTTAGTAAAATCCCTTGAGCAAGTTAAGACTACAAACAATTGTATTGTCAAAATTCTTGCATTGCGATGTAATTGAGCCTTCAACGTATGCAGTTTGAGCATAAAATGAAATAAAATCAAGGTTTTGCACAAATGCATTAGAACTAAAAGTTTATAGAATGGCTAGCCTAACATGGGAGTTTGTTCGATAACAAGAGGATTATGAATTAGCTGACGCCCGGCTAAATAATTTTCTGGCAAAAAAACACCGCCCAAAAAGTGATCTTTTATCTAAAATGGAGATAATAATCAACATGAAACATTTGTAAGTCCATTGGTTGAACAAAGGAGATACTATTGACACTTTTAAACATTTCATTCCTATTGTCATAGTTATAAATAACATTAAGGCGCATGCACTAGAAAAACCCATTTGATATTATTTCTCAACCCGTGGAACAGGAAATGTCAGGAGGTTTAAAAACACCGACAGCAGCGAAGCTGTGTGTAATTAAATACAAAATGATACAGTAGGACGATTAGTGACTGGTAAATTTTGCTGATAGTAAGAACAAGTGCCGGACTGGAGAATGAGGAGCGAAATAGTAAAGGTATTTTGGAAAAAAATCTGCAATAATATAAAATGGCCTTGCTTTAAAGTGATTCAATGATCGAAAATTATCTTAAAACTATTTGACCAAACCAATCTTCTTTGCCTCCGTCTCGTAGATCAAGAGTCTCCACATCTTCACAACAAATACCTCGGCTTCCTCGTCGAGCACCTAGGAGAATATTCCACTAATTTTTTAATTGTTACTAACAGATAAAAAAGGGAGAACATATTACTACATAAAAAAAGAATATTACAAAAAAATAACTTCACGGTTCATGATGGCAAGACACGAACGAGCCAATAACGACATGACACGTCACGAGTGCACGGCGAAACGACAGAAGCGCACGACACGAAAAGAGCGCACAACAACACGACAGAAGCGCACGACATGAAGACACCTGCGAACGACAACACAACACCAGCGCACGACACCAGCACACGACACCAGCGCACAACATCAGCGAACGACAACACGACACAAACGCACAACATCAGCGAACGATAACACAACACCAGCGCAAGACACAAGCGCACAACATCAGCGAACAACAACACGACACCAACGCACAACATCAGCGAACGACAACACAGCACCAGCGCACGACACCAGCGCACAACATCAGCGAACGACATCACGACACCAACGCACAACATCAGCGAACGACAACACAACACCAGCGCACGACACCAGCGTACAACATCAGCGAACGACAACACGACACCAACGCACAACATCAGCGAACGACAACACGACACCAGCATAAGACAACAAGACACGAGCGCCTGACGAGACGACAAGAACGCATGAAAACACGGCACGGCACAAGTATACGCGAGTGCAAACCAAGCTGGATTTTCGGTTACCACTTATCTCTCTTATCTCTTATAAGTTGGTGTTGCGAACTATTCCAACACAATAACAAGTGCAAGGACCAACTAGCAACACAGTGTAACACCCTGAAACACAAAAACTTCGTTTCGCATGAAAATGTATTATGGATATAAACAACGAACAATAAATGGAATTGTATTGTAGCCATAAACACACACCATTGATACATCTTCTAGTATATTCTTTGGCATACTTCTGGCAAGAACCTGTTAGAAAACATAGAGAAAAAACTTTAGTATTCATGCTCAAGTAATTATAGAATTAGTAAGAGGAAGGCAGGCTAAGAGCTTAAACTAGAATGAAAAAATCCAAGATCTGAATAAATTGCATTTAGCAAATAGAACGCTTTATCACGTTCTATTTAATAAATACTTTATTTAATGTCTTTACGCGAATGGGGGTGGTTGCCCAATCGACCGAGCTAGTGGCTCATTATTCAAGTCGTTGAAAGCACCGTTTTTGGCGTTGAAGTCGATTCTTTGTAGAGAGAAAACTGGAGATCCCAGAAAAAAACCTTTGAAGTCCGATTGAAATGGACAAAGCTCAGCCCACTAAAGTAATCCAAGATTCTAATCCGGGTTCACAGTGGTTGGAGCCGCGATTGATAATCATGGGGCCAACCTGACTCACCATTCTACTGGCACCTCCAATCAATCCTATTTCGTACACGAAAAGAAGGAAGGTAACAGAATCAGGTTAGCTTAGTTCTCAAACTTGAATTACGGGCACCTCATATCAACAGCAATTAATCCTGGATTTGGTATTTTGGCTTATACTGACTGGTGTTTCTCCAGATACTCCTGGAAGGGTAATTTAATTTTTTTTACCACCCCAACTTAAGAAAATAAAATTGCCTCCTTTTTCCTGAAAAAAGTTCCCACCTAGCTTGCGATAATTACTCGGGTATTCATTTAATAGACACCTATAGCATTTTCAGATAGTTAGGGTCTCTGCATGATGGCTAAGGCGTAGTATAAATGACTTAAAAACACGTACACACAAAGAGTACGTCGTTAGAACTATAACGCTGCACACTGGGCTTACCTTTGTGCATATAAACTCCACAAGGGTAGGTTCCTCTTCGCCTATATATTCAACGATTTTCTTATTGATCCAAGGTCGTATTCTACGATCTACTAAAGACTAAAAGATATACAGCGGAGACTTACGTCAGTGGTATATTATACAAAGACTAGACTAGACATTCAAATGCACATTTCACATCACAGGACGCTATAAATTGTATATGATGCTGTTAGTCACAATTCATGAAGAGTTTATTGTTTTTACTTTGTAACATTCTCATTCTAGCTTCCACGCAAATACTGAGTGATAATTCCGAGAATTTACCTACCTAGGCCAAAGGCAGTTGGAATGCATACATGTGGTTCCTTCCACACATGATAGGTGAATTCGTTTAATCTGACAATATTCCACCAGCTACATGTACTGATTTGATTGAGTTTTCACAATACATCAAGTGTTAAAAATTTGTAACAACCGTACTTTTTTATCTCTCAACTCTAAGGCATATTCTAGGTTAGTTGAAAGCTAGCTGAGAAGCTTCCAAACAGGTCTTACAAAGGCAAAAACAGAATCAGCAATAAGAGCCACAACAGCAACAAAGACAGCAAATGGAAAACTAAGAGCAAAACAAATACTACAACATCTGACACAGTAACAACAGTATCAAGAACAACGACAACAAAAACAAAACTTGCTGCAACAGTAGCAACGACTAAAACAACAAAAAGAAAAGTAACAACGACAAAAACAAACCAAAAAAAAACAATAAAATAACAGAAACTGCAACAATAGCAATGATAATACAAAAAATGCAACAAAAGTGGAAACAAAAACATCAGTAACAAAACTGCAACAGCAACAAAAACTGCAACGACAATTATAACAAAAACTACAACGACCAGCAGACAAAAACTGCAACAACAACAGCAGCAGCAGCACGATAAAGATCTAACAACAACAGCAACAATACAATAAATGCAACAAAAGAATTAACAGTTACAACTACTCAGAGTAAAGATTGTGGGAAAGATCATATTAGGGTCGACGAATTCACTCTGGCAAATACAAAAAGGCCAAATGACGTTAAAATATTAGGACGTACATTGCCCTAAAAATAATAAACACGAACCTGATCCACATGCGCCCAGTCCACACTATAAGCAAATAGTTCATCTTTAGCAGTAGGAATACGTTCAATAAGTGATTTAATGCTCTTTTTCTTATCTTCAGCGGCTTGTGCTGCCTCGCTCTCTTCCTCTGCGTAATCCAGGGGTACCAGTTTCCGCTTTTTCTCATTCATTTCCTGGTTGTCATTCTCATGGCTGCTAAATACTGACTCTAGTTTTTTCCGTCCTTGGCTGGATGCCGCAGGCTAAAAAAATAAAACAAACCTTTTTAAATAATTACCAGCCTCACTATCACTATCACCATCATAAACATCAACATATTCGAGTTATCAAGCCACCACGATCATAACATCACCATCATCAATATACTACAATATATATTATCACAACCATCATCATTAAGAACGTCACCATTATCATCGTTACCATCATCACCATTAAGTGTCACCGTCATCACCATTAACTGTCACGGTCATCACCATCACCATCATAGTCACCGTCATCACCATCACCGTCGCCATCCTCACCATCATCGTCACAGTCATCACCATCAACGTCATTGTCATCACCATCAACGTCACCGTCATCACTATCCATGTCACTATCATCACCATCAGTGTCATTGTCATCACCATCAACGTCATTGTCATCACCATAACGTCATTGTCATCATCATCAACATCACCATCATCATTCCCTCTTAACATATACAATTAAACAAACGTTTTCATTGTCGTACCAAGTTTGATGAAAGCTTCATCTCAAAACCAAAGGATTTCTTGGGAGCAGGTTCTTGTTCGAAGTCCTGACCATTCTCCGCAATCGGCCGAGGTCTCTTGTTACTTGATGCTGGAGCAGGGTAACTCTCTATAGCCTCGGGGCTTGGGGATCGCACAATAGGGGCAGGCTCCACCTAGTAATCGAAATGTAACAACACATTAAGCTTCCATAAGCTAGCCAATCCTTTTGAAAGCCTGTTTGCAATAAATTTGATAAAAAGGCTTTGACTATTAGTAGTCGGTGCAATAATTAAAACACGTTAACGACCAGTGATAGGTCAGGACTTTTGATTTTTTTTTTCTAGTAGGCGGCACATTAAAAAAAGGAGCCATCTTGGTAGAATCTAAAAAAACTCCAGAGGTGAGGGGCTATGCTGTTCAGACTTCTAAGATGGCGATATGAAAACGAGTGGGTAAAAATAGACTTTAAATCCGGCAAAAATTTTCACTTCTTCAAGATCAATGAATCAGAATCAATACAATTAGAAGTAATTTATTAGTTTTACCAAGAAAGCTTGAATAATTGTTTAAAATTCAAGGCGAAGCTGATCGTGTCTGGTAAGATTCCATTGGAACATCGAGTTTTTGCTGAACGTTTTATTTGGTTGTTAACTGATGAGAAGTGACTGGTGATAAATTCAAGTTAGCCCGTGGAACTCTGTTGAATGATAACATCTGAAGTAGAATTATACTATCAATTATGCAAGTGTTGACCCACTGACTTTTAGATGAATTAAAGACAGGGGAGGGGAAAGGGGAAGGGGAAGGGGGAAGGAAAAGGGGAAAAGGGAGGGAAAAGGGAGGGAAAAGGGGAAAAGCAGAAAAGGGAAAAGGAAAGGGGGAAAAGGGGAAAGGAAAGGGGAAAGGGGAAAGAAGAGGGGAAATGGGAGAGAAAAGGTGAAAGGGGAAGGGGAAAGGGGAATTATTGTTTTAGTGACCCATTATTAACCCTCACGGACGATATTATGAATTGTAAATCATTAAAAAAAGATTTCGCGAATCGTGTTGCGACGTATGTCTTGAGCATTAACAGCTTTAAATTATGGCGATGAATCGTAAATAAACGGTTGTTTGTCTGTTAGTCGTGTCAGTTTAACATCAACTTTGTGCTAAATATAGTGGAAATATATAAATTGTGATTCAAGAAATACAAACTTACGACCCGTGAACCATGACAGGATCCCCCACTTTATTTTCTTCATTCTGAATTGAGTTTACCACCCTCATGATGTTGTATATAGTTTGTAGTACTTACCTGGGGTAAAGCGGGCTTGAAAGTTGGTTGTAAAAGAGGTTTAACTTCCTCCTTCTCGCTTTCCATTTCATCTTCCTGCTGGTATGCCCGGAGTAATACTTTAACTTACTATACTAAACTACCGTACGTTGGACACAATCAAACATGTTGGACTATGTTGGACGATGTTGGATGAAGTTTGACTTTGTTCAAACTTTACATCCAACATCGTCAAACATTTTCGCTTGCGTGATCAAAAATAAGCCATAATTTCGTGTCCAGGTTCCGGAATCTGAACCACGGTTCTGAAATCCAACATTGTTGGATAGTGTTGGATTCGTTTGAACACTCCAGCATCCAACACAATCCAACACTAATCAAACACCGTCCAACACCACCCAACATTGTTTGACCAACATGTCTGATCCGTTTAAACGGGCCTTAATACTTTAACTTACTACACTAAACTAGTTGTACCATTCAAGGCTTTTTGCAAGATTTTAACGGAACTTTTTACGCAAATTTAGGAAGAATGTATGCAAAAAAATGAAAGCATATTGCACTGCACAATGAATATTTTTAAGGACCTCGGCAACTTTTCAAAAGGATATTAGAAGATACACGGAAATATAAATTTTATCTTCAAATGCTAAAAAGATCATTATTAAGTGCAATTGTTTTGCTTAGAATATTCAACGTGAACCTCATGTGACCAATGAGTGCCAGCGAGGGACAAGTAAGTGAGTAAACACTAACAAAGAATGTACAAATTAGGTGAATCTTTACTGACGTCGTCTTTACAAGCTCACGGATGCGAATGGTTGTTGGTGAAAAAAAGAGGAAAATAAGCCCTTTATCCCTCTGTCCACTTCTAAAATTCTTGCTTCGTTGTCTTTTGTGAGTTTTAGGTTGACCATTTTCACGAAATTCGGAAATCTCTGTCGACTGTTTTGAACTATCCACCATCACATTCGCGCCATTTGCAAGATATGATAAAGGAAAACGATGCACACGAAAGCAACCAATCAATGGGTTTGTTACATTATATTACTGATCTCAAAGGGTAGCTCGCTCTGTGCGGTAGAATTTATTAACCCATCGAAAATACGACTCGCTGATCGTAAACATACCTCACCCCTCCCCCTCCCAAAAAAAAAAAGTTCTCCTCCGATTTAGACGATTCACAAGAATGACCCTGGCACGATCAAATCCGCGGAATTCCGCGTATCCGCGGAAAATTTTCATCCCTGGAGATAGGGCGAAGTGGGATACAAAGGATTCTATTTTGAAAAGTAATTGACAAAGAAATAATTTTGGGGTGTGAAAGGATTCCCGAGTTATTGCCTATAGGCATGGGTTTTGAAAAAATGCCAAAGGTACAAGGGTAGGAAGGTATTTTTCAATGACTGCTATAGGTAGAAGGGTAGGAAGGTATTTCTCAATGACTGCTATAGGTAGAAGGGTAGGAAGGTATTTTTCAATGACTGCTATAGGTAGAAGGGTAGGAAGGTATTTTTCAATGACTGCTATAGGTAGAAGGGTAGGAAGGTATTT
>JAOEHV020457119.1:0-10181 GCA_025447995.2 Isaurus tuberculatus | reverse complement strand
AATTTTTGTTTCTTGTATTATAAGAGTGTATCTGTTTGTTTGTAGCGAACATGGTATTGAAACTCTCAGGAAGAAAAGGTGTCTTCGAGCTTTCTCTAAGTTATATGACACTAACTAAAACGTGCCTGAAAAAAGTCTTTTTTCATTTCAGATTTTTACATCAACAAGGGCATTTTAAGCCCACCGAATGTTTTTGTTTTTTTTAATACGATTCCTGATCTCAAACAATAGTGACTAACAACCTCGTTCCCAGGTCTCTAACCCCAAGAAAGGCTTGAGAACGAGGCTGAGTTGATAATTGGTTCACAACAAAATAAACATCTACGGTTACTTGATCTTCGTTGCGATAATGTTGATTTAGCTAGTAACTTGTCACTTTATTTCAACACAATAAAACCATCAGGACAGGAAATATTTTTTTAAGTAGAAGATATTTAATTTTTTCTGCATTTATTTTGTTACTGAATGCTAACCTGTGTTGTCAAAACCGTGAGTTAACTCGTGCCCTATGATTGACCCAATAGCTCCGTAACTTAGAGACCTGCAAAAAATTGAATATAATTCATCAGACTCATAGGCAGATTGGAAAGGGGAAACTACTGGTTGCATCCCACCTACCCCCGAAACGAACAGACCAAAATGATTTCTAGCAGTCTGCTCAACGAAATTAAATGCAAAAAAGAATTTTTGTCATCATCAACAACAAAAAAGAAAAATATTTCAGTAATCACTTCCAGTGTTTACTCTTTGCTCAAAAGCAAAACACAACAAGATTTGTTTCCTTTGAGCCAGATCAGTTAATTCCAAAGAGAAACAGTTGTACAAATAGTATATAGTAGTTATGCAATGGTTTCGAGTGGGATACCGTAGAATATGCCACTCGTCACTTGTATTTTCCGTATACACACGAGCCTTTAGGCGAGTGTGTATACGAAGAAAATACAAGTGATAAGTGATATTTCCACGGTATCCCATGAGAAAGCATTGCATAGCTAATTTATCCCATACCTTAAAAAATACAATTAACTAATTTGCCCCCCGCACGGAGAACGAAGAACTCAAACCGCAGTTGACCGACAACTTTGGCACCATTTCGAAAACGTACGCACACAGTTTTGGCGCCATTTCTATAGTTGCTCCCAAGTAATGGCGGGAAAGCCGGGTGGAATACTACCCGTTGGATGCCGCAGAATATGCAACGGCTTTCCAGGCCTCTAATTGGCTGTATTTTTTTAAGGCATGGGATAAAAGGTGATACACAACGGAGACAGAAACATTACCAACGTTTCGGACGTCCTTCGTCGGATTAAAAGATTAGGTCTCAGTTTAAAGAAAGAACATTTGATATTTTTTCAGCAACATATATAGTTTATGTGTGTTCAGTTATCAATATGTATGATAGGGTGCGTTTTGGCTGACCAATAAAAACACGGGCCTAGAAAACATTTAAAAAAAAGCGTAGAACACTAGAGAAAACTGGTCAAGCGTAAAAACGCTAATATAAGTATAGATAACTCATGTCCTAATGAAAATCTTAATGAACTAATCAAACGCAAAACGGTTTTTCATCCACAAATTAAAGTCAGAAGATAATCAAAACCATAGTTTCGCTTACCTAGGAACAGCACCGGAGTAATAAAACGGCGCCTGCAATATCCCAGCGGGTATGACTTAAATAGAGAATATATTAAACAATCATATGATTATGGTATATTCGTGTTAAGTCTGTTATGATGGCAAATCAAACAAACAATTTCAGCGAAGAGAAAGCCGCCAATACTGAAAAGCAGGGTTTTTAAATCTGTACGCAATTGGTATAAATATATTTAATATCTGTTGTCTTTTGGACTTTATACCATTATTTGCATTACGCTTCGCTTGTATATTGAGTTTGAGCACTCTGGTATTAAGAAATAGTGTATGCCGCTGCCGTGTCAGCGTGAGACTTGTTCATTACTCTTTGATCATGAACGGTAAATATACTTCTCATTTATATATATATTGCAACATGTGCGTTGTGAAGCTAGCCTGGTGAAGTTAACTCATATCGGACTTGGTAGTCAAATTTCGTGCTCAGGATGGCAGATTCTGTCGGCTAGATTCAAGATCTCTTTAACTGATGAAGTGGATTTAAGTATGCAATGGATTCCGATACATAAAGTAATACGGTTTATGATGGTTTCTGGTATACAATGGTTCAAGTATGTAATAGGCTTCGGTATATAATGAGCTTCTGTGCATGATAATTACGGTATATCATGGAACTATATAATGATTCTTCTTGTATGCAACAGTATATGAATAATAGGCTTCGTTTATAAGGATTCGCTTTTAATAAATATTGTTATATAATAGTTTCTAGTATTAAGACTCAGTTATTATTGACTCCGGTATATAATGCAACCAGCTACCTAATGGTTTTTGGTATATAATATAGACTTTGTTGTAATTGTAATGGTTTTTGATATATAATATAATCCGATATATAATGATTTTCGGCATATAACGAACTCCAATGTATAATGAATTAACTCTGTTACATATATTTAACTCTGTTATATAACGGAGTCCTTTTATAAAGGTTCGCGGCATTGCTAAAAATACCAGGGAAGTTATCATTATATTTTTCTCGTATGTGGCAAAATATCCTAAACAAGGATGTGAAAAAGCTTACCTATTTCGTTTTCGTAGAATTGATACATGGCGTTGATCGTTTGCGGAAACATCGGCCACCTATCAAGCAGGACAATAACAATTAAACCAGCACTAACAGTCAACCCCAAATTCACGAGTAAACTTATGACAGATATTCTTTATCCGCATTAAATTTCATAACCAAAAAGAATAAGACAAGTTCATTAATACTCGTGACCTGACTTTGAAGGAGAAATAGAGACAGACCACAAAACCGAGATCATGAACCACTTTCGTCTTTTTTACCAAAGAGAATGTAAAATGTTAATTATTTTTAGTTAAAATTAAAAGATCAAAGCTGACACCTTTTTTTGTAAGATGGTCGACGGGGATAAAGGATTTAAAGATTGCCCTAAAGTAGACCGTGACGCTAACTGGAACTAAATTGCTTAACTTAAAAATTCATTTCTAAACACAGTTGTTTGAAACTAGTTAAGGAAAGAGTTTCATTATAATTTCAAATCTTACTTTTGTTTATCTACTGGTTTGCGTAATTTGTGGAACAATCGTGTCTTCACCCATTTATCCACGTTGAGACTGTTTTTAAACAGTTCCTTGGGGCTAATGTGTAACTGTAGGGAGCAACAAACATTGTCACTGATGATAAAGTAACGGTTATTTTGACATATTTCAGTATTTTGGCTTTTGATATGGTTATCTAAAGTCTTATTACACTGTCTTCAGTCTAAACACAGTAAAGAGGCAACGTGGCTGAGTGATAAACTTGCTTTTGAACGTAAGAGATCCGCATTGAAATCCCACCCTTGTTATTGAATAAATTAGTCCTCGATCATGACCACGCTTTGCTAATAGCAATTTTGTTTCCTACCAGACGAGATTCTTAACAGGGGAGGGGAGGGGATTTTAATCATGATATTGAAAAACATCTTTTTGGTTACCTAGTTATCATAAGCATTCTCATCTTCTTCTTTATTTCATCATCATCATCATCATCATCATTATCATCATCATCATCATCATCATTATCATCATCATCATCATCATCATTATCATCATCATCGTCATCATCATCATTATCGTCTTTATTATTTCTATTGTTATTATAATCTTCCTCTTTACCATCATCCTAACCCTAATCCTCGCCCTCCTCCTCATCATCATCTTTATCTCAACCCTCATTCTTATCCTCGTCAGTATTATCATCATCAGCAACCTCATATTTACTTTCATTTTCTTTTTCATCCTCATCTTTATCACCTTCGGCTTCATCATCATCCTCATATTCTTTATCATAATCTTCATCCTCACCTTTGTCCCAATCCTGGTCATCATCCTCATCTTTCTCATCCTAATCATCATCCGTATTATCATCTTCATTGTTAACATCCTTACCATTCACATCTTCAACCTCACCATTATCATCATCATCACCATCATCGTCATCATCATCTCCCCCTTATCCTCCTCATCATCATCTCGTCATCATCACCATATTCATTTTATCACCCCTATCCTAATGATCATCATCATCACCCTCATTCAAATCATAATCCTCATAATATTCATCATCAATATGCTTTTAATCAATCCCTTCAACGCTAATAAAGACCTTAAGCAACAGAACGGGAAGGAACGACCGCGACAGCACACCGTGTGAGGCTTAGGGAGAAACAGACGTTCGCGTTCTACCTGCTTGGTTGGTTAAGCAACATCGCGACAGCAACTTCCCCTCCAAAACACAAAACATCGATCATCATGGTACGGCGCGGGTAAATTGCAAAAGCTAACTTGCTCCCACATTTCACCGCTTTCTTTAAAACATGAAATATCTATCCTGAAAAATTGGAACAACATTAGTTCAATGAAATGAAAATGATACCTTTGAAAACCTTTTTCTCAGTTCTGTAGGCTTAACGACGTATTTTGCATAGCCAATCTTATAGCGAAGGGCATCTGTCTGTGGAATTGAAACAGGAACATAGACACAAGAGATTCAAACATACAATCTCATAACTTTCCAGGTCTTTGCCTCGTAACTCCCTGCCCCCCAAAAAATGAAATATTGTTTTGTTGCTTCTTATAATGCACCTGTCAAGGACGACGGAGGAAGTTTCCGGTATTAGATACAACTTTTTAAATTCACCATGCTAAAAGCGAAAATTAGGAGAAAGTTCAATAAAGTTTCCACAATAATAGGTTTTTTATGAATTATTTTTAATTACATACTCAGGTTTTGAGGTGGGTGGCGATATTTTTTCAAATCCCCAATGCTGAGGGCAAAAGTTTTGGTTAAACTCAGCTTCTCCGTTGGAGAAATACGCGAAAAAGTCTCTGAGAAGCTAAACGTGGATCTCTATAACAGTAAACTGCTTGACGCATGCTATCAATATATACCGCAGTTAATACAAAGCAAGAGACTATATAGGGTATATCATTTATACTCTCTCAAGGTCTGTGATTGTTTCGGGTATGGTTTAGTAAACTTTATCTTGTTTTCGATTGGTTCATGCTTCTGTGTCCTTAACCCTATAGATTAGGAGAAGTTGTTATTAGTAAAAAAATGTGACCTTTTCAAAAACGTGTTTTGTGGTGTTTGCGTCGATCCATTCGTGTTTTTTAACACGATCCTTGAAAGTTTTCTTGATCTCCTCGATCATCACGGCCGTCTAGAAAGAAACCACCGAATAGGTTAGCAGCTGTTGAGTAGTATTTGAAAAAATCCACCTTTTGATTTATTTATGTTTCCGAATAGGAAAAAATTGATGAAAGCCAAGGCCTACGGTGGAGTTTTTTGTTTATTATTATTATTATTGTTTTTGAGTGTTCAGAAACCCAATGAAATATAAAACCCCAGTTCTCATATACCATTTCTAACAAATAGAACTACGAAATTAAATTTGTAATTAGCAATATCTATTGATATAGTTAATAAGCATGAATTTGAGTATGTCACTTGTTTGATGAGTTTTCATTTGCTCTCTTTGTTAGTCAGTGTAACTGTCAGATTTTCGCACTTTTGCAAACAACTGCCTGCAATTACTCGTTGAAAAGTTTTTAAAAACGTAATCATTTTGAATACTAATTTGCTTTAGCTGTTGTTTCGCGTCAAAAGAATACTTTGTTTAGAAGTTAGCTATGGTATGGCAGGAACGGTTGGAAGATTCAGAAAAACAAAAACGAACAAAGACTCTATAAAGTCAATGAGCAGTTTCAAATTTGTCCGAATAGCAAGGACTGCCAAAGTTAAAACTGCCGAAGTGCAAGAGTCAAACCAGGTGGGCTAGTTCACGATTACATTTTTCACAAAGTTCAATCTTTACATGTTCCTTTAAACGAGAAGGGTGCCACCAGCCTTAATTACTGGATGACGAAATTTGTCCAAATGGGCGAAGATATCAAAAGAGAGATATCCACCAAATCTGTACCAAATTGTTTGCTGCAACCGTCGCTACTTGAGTTAAATAATGCAGTTTGGTGGCTGGTAAAAGGTAAAATTTTGTTTGTCATTTAGTTGTGTATAAGATACTTAAGTTAGATAAAATAGAGATTTATCATGTTTTTGTCATATGTTTACGTTTGCTTATGAATATGCAGACTAGCAAACATGTTTGACATGCATCAACCTCGTTCCCAGGGCCTTTCCACGAGGAAAGAAAGACCCTGGGAACGAGGATGAACATGCATGTGTTTCACTTATGTATCTGAAACTCTTTTTTCCGCATTTGTTTACAAAGCTATCCATGTGACCACAACAGTGCTTTATGGTTGGCTAGTGATCTTATGAAATATTTATGAGTTTGAGAAAATATTTCAAACTGCACTTAATGTACTCAACGCAGTTGGTAAAATGACAATGAGAGCTATGCTTGACAATTTTGTAAAAGGTTTTTAAAAGTAAAAATAATAAATAATAAATTTGGTTGTTTCATTCTTTTTCAGTAAAAAGTGACTGAATTGTCGTTAGCTAAAATGTAATTATAATTGCGTAAGAAACTTACACAGATTTTCAAATGCCATATTGTGATTTTAACACCTGAATTTTCAAATCTGAAAATTCAGTTATTTTACAAATCAGGCGCAAGAAGTGCCTCTCGGGAATGCTCAAATGAGGGTGCATTTTTTTCTTTCCCGTTCAAATAATGACAATATGAAACAATTTTGAAATAATCTGTAAATTCAATGAAAATAAGATCTTAAAGTTTCTTGCTACTTCTGGAGCCTACAAAGGTTTCGTAAATTGAGCAACAAAAAAAAACAATGTGGTGTGTGCTCATTATTCTTATTTTATTCGAATGCACTTACTACCCCTAGTAAGTATTTACTTCTTGTTTTAAATAAAAATTTTAAAAAAATTGTTAGCAAACCTTTTTTCGTATGATTTCTTTGAAATAGTCCCTGATATACAACGTTCCGATAGGGACCCCCATGTTGTCGTTAGTCAGGCTCGTGCAAATACGCCATCGAGGTTCGGTGTCCTTTACTCCGGAAATTCTCTCATTAAATCGAGCGCGAGCCTTTCGAAAAGGTTTTGAAAGAAGACTAACTTTTCCTCTGATCATCTGCCACACTATGTAATTTGATAACAATCTATAAAGAGAAATAGAGGAAATTATACTTTGTTGTACAAGATTCTTTTTTTATATAAGCAACCCAGGTGTTAAGGGTTAAGGGCTTGACCCTGAAAAGATTTAAAATAATTTCGATAAAAGAAATTACAAAGATTACGAAAAAATGTCACGAAAACTTACAATTGAAATAGAATACCGGCGTTTGATTATTTCATACTCATGATTTATTATACCGGCGTTTCATTATTTCATCCTCATGATTTAGTACAAATTTTTAAAAAAAAGTTATTGAAGCTATTTAATATTTTTCTTTCAACTTTTGTCTCGTCTTTTTTGATGTTTTCGTGTCTCTTCCTGTTTTCCTATTCTTCTCTTATTTCAAAATTTTTGTCAGGATCATAATTCAATTCCGGTTTTTGTACCATAAAGAGATTTAATGTACTGTATTAAAATTCGCAAAGATTCTGGCCTCCTTGGCTCGCAATCGTTCAAGAGTTTACAGTTCCATGGCGGGATAAATTTGCCGCCAAAGAGGAGAATAGTAAAGAAGAGAGATACACAAGAATCAAATCTGATGTTCCTTCCAGCACAAACCGGGAAGGGCGTCTTTCTGGGTTTGGTTGGAGAAGGAGGATGGAACATGGCTAGAGCAAGATCTCCGCTCCACGCAGCCGGTACCGGCAATGACACCTCCGTTCGGGAGGAGCCACGCTGCACCGAAAAAGTTTGGGAAGAGGGCCGGGCCAAATTTGGCCGGGACGGTTGTCACAAGGTGCTGAATCATAAAGAGGAGATGAAGCTGTCGGATCACCGCGAGTGTTTAGTACTTCTGGACATTCTTCTTTTGTTTATGAAATGTTTGCAGCCATAAAAATCGCGGTTTTAAGTTTCAACTTGCATTTGGAACCTGATGATGGTGATTGCCAA
Organism: Isaurus tuberculatus; assembly: GCA_025447995.2. Classification (NCBI taxonomy): domain Eukaryota; kingdom Metazoa; phylum Cnidaria; class Anthozoa; order Zoantharia; family Zoanthidae; genus Isaurus; species Isaurus tuberculatus. The sequence goes on along the minus strand of JAOEHV020457119.1, from coordinate 2,031 downwards.
ACTGAAATGTTAGTTGACTTTATAATGTTGTTCGTTCATGTTTGATCGATTATAATTCTAATTCTGATTTTCATTTCATTATAACCGACACCATCACCGTCACTATCAAAATCACTGTCATTTTCAAGCTGTCAGTGTCATTTAATTTTTAATATTAATAGTAACAATAGTAATAGTTAATAGTAATAGAAGTAGCAGCAGCAGAAGCTGCAATTTTAATATATCAACTTTTTGTGAATAAATCTTTCGTATATTATAGAAATTACTACACTTTATGCTTCCCATTGGCGAAAGCGCCAAACAGGTGATTACTCTAAAGAATGTTAATTCAACTGAAAAATATATATTTACTCTTTTGGCGTGTTTTTGATAATTTCCGAAATACTCCTGAGATAAGAAGGCGTGGTAACAAGTAAAACATCTGCATCGGTTATGTTGGTGGAACGACCAAATATTGACGTCATGTGTTTAAGCCAGGGAAACTGCGGAAGAATTTTTTTTCAGTTAGATTCCGAAAACGAGTTTATCACGTGTCCATACCTCATTAAGCAGAAGGCCAAATCAGCTAATGACTTTAATTCAACGAGGCTAAGTGGTCTAATGTTTTGAATTCACACACTAGCTAGACAAACTGACAACAATGAAATTAACGAATAATGGTTGAGAGAGAACGTACAAATGGAACAAACCACTTTTCAATTTTAAAGCAAGGGTTATTGATAATAGACCACTAGTAATATAGTTATTCAGAAGGAAGGTTTTCAAATAAGCCTCTAGTTGGATATTACTTACACTACTGAGCAATAAATAAAACTTTATTATTGTCATTACTTCTGCCAATTCCGTCACCATTATGCTGTCGTTGTTATGATTGACGTCATAGTTAGCGTTTTTGTTGACATAGTTATCGTCGGTGTCGTCGTCATCTTTGTCGTTGTCTTCGTGGTCGTCATGAACACTGCTTTTATCGTTATAATACCATTATCAAATCTAAGAGATTTTATCAATTCTAGGTTGAAACTTTTATTCGTCGTCATAAAAGAAGCTGACATTTCGAAAGTTGAGATTCGTCGAAGCAATTCGTTTGACAAAGAGCTAATACTATAAGCGACGCCTTCGTTTTACAACAAAGATTAAAAATTTTAACCTATATGATTAATTCTCGTGTTATACTTTCTGAGTCGCCGACATACTTCAATTGTTTTGTTTTGTTTTTTTCAAAATAAAAAATTAACGAGTGTTTTAAGTTTTACGTTGTGCGAATGGTGGCTCTCTATTTTATAACTATTGAGGTCGCTATGATCTCGAACTCACGAATCTTCAGATTTTACAGACAAGCAATTTAGTTTGCACTCAACCAAAGCCAGTAGCATACGAGACACACTCGAGCACAACTTGCATACACGAACATGTCAACAAACCTCAGGAACTAGCTTTTTTAAGTGATGAAGTTTCATTCGTTGATAAATTCCCTCGGCCTTTTCTTCAGCTGATGTAGTAACCTATGAAAACAAGTTTATCAAAAAAAACAGGTGTTTTTATGTTTGAACCATTGTACATTCATTTTCTTTGTTTTTTGATATTCATTCTCTCTTTTAACCAAGTTGATGGAAATCTATAAAGTGACTATTCATTTTGTTTGTTTTGAAGAGTAGAAATGATTGGTGCTATTCATTCTAACTTTTCAACCAGTTGATGAAACCCTATAAAGTGACCACTCATTTTGTTTGTTTTGAAGAGTAAAAATGATTGGTGCAGCTTTTGAACCAGTCGGTGAAACCCTACAAAACAACAATTCATTTTGGTCGTCTTCAGGGATAAAGTTTGTTTAATTTCCTGTTTACTATGAAATCTCAGTAAAGTAACGTTCAGTTGCAACCATGATAAATAAAAAAAAACAGAAGAGGATAAAAGTGTCTCTAAGTATGCCTCACGTAACCATTTTTTACCACTCGTTATGTATCAGTCAAACGAAACCCCCACCCTATCCCCCCCGGGCCAAGGTGGGGATATGGTAAACAAGTAGTGCCC
>JAOEHV020457011.1:0-10182 GCA_025447995.2 Isaurus tuberculatus | reverse complement strand
CCCCAGAGGAATCACTTAATAATAACTCTTTTGTTTTATCGATCCTTTTAAACGAAAACCTTTTATCTGCGTTTCATGTCCTGAAGATGGTTGAGTAAACCGAAAACGTTCGTTTTAAAACTTTTTAACTTTAAACTTTTTTAGCCTTATATATTTTTAATAATTATTTGATGTGTTTTTCAAAAATATGTTTTAAAGCACACTGTTCCTCTTGATTAGGGCTAACAGTAAACAAAGAAGTAACATCCATAGTAAAAACTACTTCCCGGAAAATCTAAATTTGTCTAAAACAAAAAGAGAAAGATTACTGTCTCTAGTTTTGAAAAAAGGGGTCACTGTGAGAAGTGAGACATTTTCGGGTTTTAGGTATAAAATTTAGTGTCCGAAAGTTGCCGAAAAGCTTCTTTTTAGTAATGGTCTATGGGCGAAACAACTACGGTACCGCTTTAATGACATCCTTACGCTGTTTTAAGCTTCTAAAGTACTACTTGATCGCCCCGTGTAACAGAATCTGGAATCCAGCAAAATTTGATTGCTGAAATCCGGAATCCAGTGATTTAGGCTTATCTTGGAATCCGGAATCTCTGTGGATTCTGTTACTTGGGGCGATACTGAAGCCAAATTTAGGAATCGTCAAATGGCGATATTATTTTAGTGGTTTAGTGGAGTTATAGTTAAACGCAAAAATATGCTTTTGTATTTTGTGTGTGTTCTGGCGTAAACCTTTGATAGGTTTTTCTAACCGCATATTCTAAACATTTGATTATAAAAATGGGAAACTTAATAATTATATATAATATATCAAGTATGCATGGTTTATGCATTAGGACTTCGGTGCAGTTCTATGGTTTAAATAAAAAATTTCCTTCAAAAATCACCTTTAAGGTACCAAGAAATATATTTAAGTTGATTACAGCAATTTTGAAATTTCACTTCAGTGGCACTTTAAGTTCATGCTTGCCATTTTTCTTACAAAGGTTGGAGAATTTAGTTTCTCCGAACCACAATGATTTTTTGCGTCATTTACGAACAAAGAGCTCAACGGATGCAATTTGACTTTAAGGCGGAGTCCAATTGAAATTCTATTTTTTAAGAATTCTCCCCTAACTTTTTGTCATGGAAGAAATTTGTGTCAAATTTGCATCAACCTCGTCTGTCATTTAAAAGAAGAGCAAGGCCCTTGTTCGCAGAACGGGTAGATGTAGGTTTAATGCCAGGAAGTTCCACAAAACTAGTTATTAAAATTTTTGACAAACGTTAACGGCTTGGTACTATGTTAATACATTTTAAACCAGAAAGAGTTAACACAATTTTAGGACTTGCGTCAATGTTTGGAAATGGAATTAGTGATATTACAGGTAACGTTAATAATTTGAAATTAAAACTGAAATTGTTCTTATGGTAGTCCGCATGTTATAATGCGGGATCTTGCAGTATAGTCCTCGCAAAGGTTTGAAATTTTAAGACTCTAAAATGCCATTTCTAGTTTTCGGTGATTGTAAAATCGGTACACAGATCTTTCAACCTTCGAAGGCGCTAGGCCCCCTAGGGTTAGTCCGGTGATCTCCCTTAAAAATTTTGTGACTCTGAGAGGCAAATTTATGCATCAGTCAAATGAAACCCCCACCTCCCCCCCCGGGCCATAGTGGGGGAATGTTGTGGTATTGAAGCTTTATCGAACAAAAAGATGGCCCAAGGAGGTGGGGGATTTGACAAATATCGTGTCCCCACTTATGCACCCTGGGGGAAAACCTCGGGTTTGTTAATTTGATTTTAAAACGACCTTCGGTAAATCAAGAAGCTGGAATTATTTTCGTGGCTCACAGAGATTTTTTCAGATGCCCATATACCCTGGGGGATTCAACACTACTGGAGCCGTTTTGTACAACAAATGTGACCCCAGAGGGTAGGGCTATTGATCACTTTTGACAGCAGTCGTTGTCAAAGCCCCCACTATGTCCCGGGGGGGAGGTGGGGGTTTCGTTTGACTGATAGCTTTCTTGGGAGACAATTTCTAGCAAGAACTTTTATTGTAAGTTATGCTACATTTTCACAAAAATATCACAAAGGATGTCAAAAGCAAAAATTGTTTGAGGTTACCTGCATATAAACCAATTATCGACAACTAATCTTTTTCAATGACATTAACAATAAAGCTCAACCCTCTGTGACTACATTCTAGTAAATAATACAGTCAACATGGGTGACCAAAAACTGCAAGCGGTCTCAGCTCATTTCTCAGAATCGACTGAGAACCAAAGTTGTGGCTAAATAATATGTAGAAAGAATGGGGGCAGCGATGATCGTGAACTTGCCATGATGATCACAGTCATCGAGCCCTGCAGTTTTCACGCAACACTCTTGCGACTTTGCGTTTATTTCTCGATCGATCAAGAAAGACTTCTTGCATCCTGTACTCAAAAGGCTCAAATAATTTCCTTTAAATTAACTCAAGAGCCCTGACCGATTTAACATAGACGAGGTGAGGAGAATTCACTAAGTATAGGTTACGGGATGCCAAAATGTAATTATACTACTAAGGGTCGTCGGGTCTAATCCAGGTTACGAGTATACAGACACTAAATTGAAGAAACTAGGTGGGATGTTAATTGAACCTTTAATGGACGGCATTAATTATAGATACGGAGCTCCTTGAAATCAGTTGCATTGTTTATAAGATCACTAAGGACTCATTGAAAGGAAGTCTGATTATTGCGTTCATATTTCTTTAACTAATAAACTCTCGTATGCCTTTATTAGAACCTAAGAACCTGCTGAAGTTAAAAGAACCGTCGGTCTGTTTTCTTATGTGCTTTCCCTCTGCTTCACATTACTTTTTGTCATCAACAGTTCTGAGAAGTTCATTCTGCTTCCCCTTGATTTTTGTCAGGACTCACCACGGACATTAGAAGTTTTTCTTGATGAACTTAGTGCTTCAGAAATCACAAGCCTGATCCTTTCACTTGACACTACTTTTTTTTTCAACACTTGATTCGTCCTCAGAACAATCTAATTTTACTTCGGCTGAAAATGTCTGAGGTGAGTTTTCTTTGACCTGTAACTCTTGTTCTTTTTTGGAAACAGACTTTTCACTGTCTGATTTGGAAACTGTATTGCTAGATGTTCCAGGGCCCTGAAGAGCCGGGTTTTGATAAGCTCGTGTTTCACCTGAAAGAGATTTAGAACTAATAAGAGCTATGGTTGGCAAAGTTTTGGCAACATTTGGCGATGTTTCCTTACTTCCTGACTGCCAAGCTGATGTCGGTATCGATTCTGTTACGGATTCTGGAGTTGCAAGTGTAGAATGTAATTTCTGTCTAGCGGGAACGGAATCAATAGAGCTTGCTGCGGTTGGCTGGGTCGCAGTACAAGTAGCAGACACTGCAGAAGTTAAGCTAATTAGAGGCTTCTCAGTTGTGCTGAAGACTGTATTAGGAGATGTAACAGCTAACGCATTTTTAGAACTGCTGGCTGGCTTTGTTAAGCTTCCATTAGCACTGAAAATTTTGGTAGTACTCAGTGTTTTAGTGCTTGCAAGGCTTATTGTAGATTCGCTAAAAGTACCAACTGCTGTAGTGTTTGGAGAAGGTTTTGACAAATTGTTGCTCGTACAAGTTGCAGAAGCTACCACTAAGGTTTGCATAGAATTCTTAACTACCAAACTTGAACTAGTACTCAATCCCCCAATCGCTGATATTGGCAGTGATTCTTTACTTCTGTTCAGAGGAACCAGAGAACTTACTGGTCCTTGTATTCCAGTAACTGTAGAAGTGTCAGTAGAGGAAATGTAAACAGACGATGCAGTTGGGGCTGTCGCACTAGAAAACAACGATCCACTTGTCTTAGTGAGAACTGGTGTTGCTGGAAGTACACTGTGTAGAGTAGAGGACTTACTGGGCCCACCTGCTGAGCTCTGCGGACTACAGACTGCAATAATACTGGCAGCAGCTAAACTAGGCGAAATATCAATCCCTGACAAGGACCCCGCAGGGCTACTGGACGTTGAAGTTCCTTCCTCAACAACTCGAATTTTCTCTTCTTGTTTTATTTTATCATCAGCTGTGGTTTGTGGTGGGGGTTCGGTTGGGTTAGCTTTCACTTGCTCGGGTGCTTCAACCAGTTCTTTTTGCTTCTGGCCTTCCAAGGGAGGCACGAGAACAGCCAACTTTGAGCCAATGATTGGTGGAGGGGGACCAAGAGGCATTAGTAGTTTCTGAGCTGGCAGCAGTGCAGACACAGCTTCTCCAGATGCATTCTGTGTTGAAGGATTCAAAGAAGGCCCTTGTTCTAACTCGGCAGGGAGAGATATTGACAGTTCTGTTTTTACCTTTTGTTCCAATGCTTTCGTTTTTCGGTCCCTAAAAATTAAAAAAAAAAATGCTAATATTAAAACCAACGTTTTACGCGTGTTTTTTCACGGTATCAAAAACTAAATAGGTTTAAAAACCTTTTACTAAACAAGTGATATATTTCTTTCAGCAAACTTAAATTTTTCTGCATTTCTTTAAACCGTGAAGTTCTACATTAGTGTCTACCGGTTTGGAATCATGTTACATGGCCAAACTGGCAGACACTAATGTAGAACTTCGCACACTTTTACGCTAGGTTTAAAGGGTGTGGCCCTGGCTCTGAAAGTTCTGTAGTCCCGAGAGATGATAAGTAATCCGATGGCTTATCCCCTCCCCTCCCCTCCCCCAAGAGAATACTTTTTGAAAATAGAGTCTGTAAAATTGCATTTTTAGAACTGTTACATTTGATAGTCATTTTAAAGTAAATTGATTTCCTTGTTCATTGGAAACTTGAAGGGTTCTCAGTCTAGCACCTGCTTAACAATATTAGTTTCAACATAAAGTCCATACTAACTGCTTTATTCTAATACATACTGGGCTATGATTGCTAGTAATTGGCTGCAACTAGGTCAGCATAAATTTTTAACTCTATTAATTTTTTTCCTTGCCAAAATCTTTTTTGTAGGCACGGTCCTGCACACCCAATTGCTGGCTATGTCTCTGACGAGTTTACTATTTATAGACAACCCTTATTGAAAGACAAAACTAAAATTAGCAACACACTCAGACTGTCCCTTGGATGATCTCTCTCTTATACCTGTCACTTTCTTTAGCTTTCTCCAAGTCTTTTTGTACATCTGTTCTTAAGGCCTGTGTCGGCAGCTGCATGTGAATTGAACATGTGGTATGGGGAAACACCCTTGGTACCACTCCATCACACTGCTGATTGTCACCACTACGGAAAGTACACCTTTCAAATAAAACTTGATTTGGATCATGGTTAACATCTGTATGATGTGTTATGGAATCATAAAAAAATTATAAATTTTCTGCAGTTGAAAATTTAAAATTTACAAGCTTTTGGCTACTAATCTCCAGCCTCTGACAAGGCTTGTTAACTTGGTCAAAGGTCTTAGTTTGGTAGCCAATAGCTTGTTCATTTCACGCCTACAGTACTTACTATTTTTCATAAATATTTCAAAGACTTCTCGCATTAGTAACTTCAAACCTGGTCAAAGGTTTCAGTTTGGTAGCCAAAAGCTTGTTCATTTCATGCCTTCTTACTATTCTTCATATTTCAAAGAATTCTTGCATTGGTAACTTCAAAAGCATTGATTGACTATATGTTTCAAAAAAGGGATAGCACAGCTCAGTGGTAATGTGGGTTCTGTTCCTTCTCTAGCCCTTGAATGGATTTGTCTTGGTGATGCCAGAGTCAAATTCTTCACCCTTGTAAATATAGCCAACAGGTTTGCCTCTTTGAAATTAGATTCTGGGGAGAGGGCACTTAAATGAAGAATACCAAAAAGCCCCTTTGGTGTTCATTAATGAAAACTTTTATACTATTCATGAGGTGTAGACTAAAAACTTAATAAACTTTGCTTGAAGAAATGTCATAACTTGAATAAACAAATCTACTCTTGAAAATAAATAATAATGTCAACAAGGGAAAGGAAAAGCAAAATTTTTTTGACTATTTACTAGAAATTTATATTTATTAAATTGCAGTGTTTTTCCACATAGTATGTTCATAAGCAGCTTTTTGTAATCATTGAATACAGTGCTAATAATATGAAGCCTCACACAAGCTAATGTCTGACTCTTTAAACACTGATTACAGACTGAATTTTGGCAACACTGAGAGTTTTACTCTGATGGTGGCTTTAAAAATTGAAAGCATATAGTTTAATCAACAGTTTTATCATTCTTAATATATTGTAAAATTAAAACATTAAGTTGTAGGGATACGCCGAAGACAATACTTGGTCAGAGGCAAAATTTTATCAGTGCACCTATTTCCATTAATTGAGTAGGTGCATCTATTTTGTGACATGTTCTGATGTCGAGCCCCAGCATTTGCTCTCTTTTCTTTTGCCTGCTTGTGAAGTAAGGCCTCTGTTCCATGGGATTCTCTACTTCTTCTACCAAGCAACTGAGACACAGGAACAGTACATTCACCTGTGAACAAGCTACCTTTAGTTCAAAAAGCTAAATCCTTTATTTAGTGTAGTGTTTACTAGCAGATGAGAGTCCTTGATCTTCCCTTGACAAGACATTAACTCATCACAGGTTAGCTCTCTGCCGAAGCAGGTACAAGCTGATGGCCAGCAGAGTTCCGCCGGTTACTTTAAGTTTTACCGCTGGCTATTGATTGAACTTGGCCAAATGCAACTTCAAAAGAAACTTCTTAACATTTGAATTAATTTCGCATCATTAAATCTGATTTATTATAGGAAATAAAAAGTAGTTCTTTCACTGCATTGATTTAGTTTGCTTGCTGTTGAAATTAGTAAGTTTTTTGAAAGCATTCGTTGTTTGTTTTCATCCACGCCCGTTTTCTTGACGCCACCTTAAGTAATACTTATTTCTACTGTAGGACTCCTATATTAGTATTAATTTTGCACAGTAATATCAAAGATTGTTGATAGCTTGACTGATGTTTGAAGAAGTTGTACTCTCGTGTTTTTCAAATTTGAAGGCAGACTCATGACTTCATTTGGCTCAAAGACATCCAGGAAATACACTAAGTTGTTGTTTCGGAGAAACAAATGTCAAATTTTTTTCCTGGGGAGCAAGCCCCCAGACCCCCTTACACTTTTTAGTCCTTTGACTAAACTTTCATGACAGATGCCTATTTTTTTTTGCCAGCCGCATACTTCAAAACATTTTGAAAGCCCTGGGTACTTATTTACCAACCTCGTAAGGATGGAAAGCTGAGTAAGCTTTAAGGCAGAAAAGAAGGTCACACAAACGTTCCGATTTCAGCTGAGCTGAAGAATTGAACCTGTGAACTTGTGGTTGGAAGGGAAAGATCTTACCAACTGTGCCAACCACACCATCATAGTCATTTGCTAAATTTGAACAATCCTAACTGATTCCTTTTCAGATGATTACTCAATTTAGCAGTTTTTCATTTGCAATTACCACTTCAAAATTTTGAGAAGAAACAACTTTTGTAAGTTTACTTTCCACAATTTCCTTCTAAAATTTTGCACAGGAGCCATGCTTTATGCATAGCTTTAAAAACAAAATCTAGTTTATTTTTATTAATAAATAAAATTATTCACAAACACTGCAAGAACATAATGGATTTGTTAAATAAGGAATTTTTTGATACTATAATATAAACAACAAAAAATAAGCAAGGAAAAGTTTACCAACCATCTGCCTTTGAACTTACACTATATATTATTATAAAAAGTATTAATTTCAATACTGTTTGATGCTGTTGATAATTAATTCTTTTTTAAGATTTACACCTTACCAAATTCATTTTCTTCCTCAACTTGAATAGCATGCAGATATTTTCTTCTCTTCTCCTTCAACACATGTTGTAGTCTTTTGAACTGATCGATGTAAAGAGATCTCAGCCGAACCATCTTGTCACGACACATCCTGACTGCTTCCTCCGTTGTCCAGACACCTGCATGTCTTAAAAAGGTATATGAAAAAGTCAATGAGTTGTTGTAACAGGTTACAACAAATGAAAACACAGATAAAACCTCATTGTATTTGTTAACTAAAGTTTTAAAGAATCATTGGAAAACAATGATCTTTGTGACTTAACTTTTCAAGGGCCAGTTGTCTGTTAACAGACTTATTGGCATAACAAAATGCTCAAATATGTATTATTCAAAGACTTTGTCAGCCTAAAAGGAACCCTTTATCACTTACAGTGACTTACATCATCTAGTAAAAAGAAGTAAGTAGCACGAAAGCAGTTAGTGAAAAGGAGGTTACTGACGACAGAAAATTAGCAAGTTGGTAAAAAATCTCATTTATAACAGAAATATACATTTGAGAGCCTAAATTCCACCATGGAGTAAGAAGATGATGATGATGTTGTGAATGAGCCATATAATGGAGGTCACAGATTCAAATCTTGTTGAAGCCAGAATTTCTCTTTTGCAATAGGCCACATTTGGCAAATGCGCCAAATGTTTGGCGCGAACTGGAGCGAGCGCATAGAAACGAGGCTCTCTGGAATAAGATCTTTCGCGGAAAATTGGTAACACTAGTTGCATCGCATGCAATGTTTTCTTTTCAAGCAGAATTTATCGGGTTTTTTGTTTAGTACCTCTAAAATATGGTGTATTACTGTGCATATGGTATCTGCCGTAATAACAATTTGAAACGGCCAGATCTGAGTTTTCATACATTCCCGAAAGAACTGAAAAGGAGGGAAAAATTGGCAGAGTGTTGCAAACGCAAGGACAAAAAATTCAAGGTAACGGAGCACAGCTCAGTCTTTGTAGTTTACACTTTTAAAAAAAACGATTTCAAGGTAACCCTAACTGGACAAGAAATGCTTAAACCTACAGCAATTCCCAATTTTATAGAAAATGTAAACAAGTCGGAAGAATGTACAACATCCGAACCAGATGTCAGGGTGGCAAAACAAAAATACAGTCTTACAACTCGTAAACATGTACATCCAAACAAGAAACAATGCAAGGCTGCTGTAATTCATGATCATTCATATTGTCACAAATCTACTGGAAGTCTAATTATTAAAGAAAAAGCTAAGCTAAAGCTAAATCCTTATACGAGCCTAGTGGCCCATGGGGCCGGTGCTTATCTCCGGTTTCTGTAGTGTTAAGCGGATGAGAGTAATTGACTCCCCCTGGACGGGACACTAATCCATCGCAGGTTAGCGAAAAGAAGAAAATGCAAAAAATGTTTGAACTCAATGCTTCGTCTAACCCTTCATCCACCTCAAGAACTGGTAAATTTAGCGATTCGCCATTCCTGCACAACTCCTGTAGCTCTTCTTTTTGTTATTAGAATGTTGTATCCCCCTTTCAGCTAAATACTTATTTAAATCCGGAATTTTCTTCCTTTGACAACTGTCCTGAACCTGAGAGCCCACTGTTTTTATTTTTCCTCCAGAGAGCTTCGTTTCCATGCGCTCACTCTAGTTCGCGCCAAACATATCGAACGTGGGCTACTACTTGTTAATAAATTGCATAAAATTATATAACAGTGCAAGGTTCGCGTTTTGGGTAGGATGCAATACCTTTTCACAGTCAAAATTTGCAGAAATAAAATATATGTAATTATGACAGATGATACTGAGCTTTACTGTTAGAACATTGAATTATTTGACTTAAAACAAGGCTAAAATTCCATTTTGTTTTTTTGCTGTCAGTTTCTGAAATGCTATTTGTTTTGATCAGCAATTCATTTCTGAACTCTGAACTGACTAAAGACTGAAGATTTCTTTAGATGGATTTCACTGAGTTTTGATTTGATCTTTTGGATGATTTTTGCATGAGTTTCAAGCAGGATATACAGCTAGATTGACTGCTGTGATATGATACTCTGATTTGTTTAAACCACATATTTCAGGACTGAAACCTTACTTTAAAGGATCCTCATCTTCACTGTTAACTGATTCTGCATCACTATCAGCATCACCATGCCATGCACTGTCTACCTTGGATAGCTCTTCTGAACCACTGGGTGGATCTATGTTCATCTCTTCTTCTTCTACAAACAAAAAATGGGAATTTTCAACTTAAGTTGCAACTGTTGCTCTGAAAAGGGACTAACACTCAACATGTATCTCCTAAAACTACTTATATGATAGCTCTTATCAGGGCTTCTGATATTGTGCGATGGTGCGATCCCGCATAATTGATCAATAATCGCATCCGATCGCATAATTCGCAAA
>JAOEHV020456912.1:0-10182 GCA_025447995.2 Isaurus tuberculatus | reverse complement strand
CTCTTATTAATGTAATATACATACGACACATTTCGAACAACTGGTTCATCGTCAGAGAGAGAAACTCTGATGTGTCTGTCCCGCTCGGGGCGTCTGATTTTTTCCAGCATTTGTTCTGTTATTATTTCTTAGACACATCATAGTTTCTCTCTCTGACGATGAACCAATAAATACAGTGATTCAATGGGCCGTGTTCCAGGCATGACACAAAGTAGATCTCTGAATGAAAAAATTAAAATTTAGCGGGAAACGACGTAGTTTTATAACTGACAGTAGCAATTAATTATGTAATTCCCGAGGGGAAAAGAAACAAAAGGAAAGCTTGAACTTTTAAGTTCAGAGTGCTCTCCCAACTTCGAAAGTGCATCCATAACACGACAGACACACGTTACCCATGAACTGTTTCTAATTAGAACATTTGAAGTTAACTGCAAAAGAAAAAAAAGTGTGTTTCTACGCTGATTAAGAGAAGAATTCTCCATAAACCTTGGTTTTGGAATTTCAATCCCTTAAATCCGTTCCTTAGCAAATACGGCACCTCAAAAAAGAATAACGAAATAAATTATAAGTAAACACCAGCCCTTCAATGGTATAGTAACCAGAAAAAAATTAAAGAAAGTACATTGAAGTTTAGGTTAGGATATACCTTTCGTCATCATTTGGTCTGAAAGTCTCAATGTTCCCTATGAAGATTTTTTATAAACAGTATGAAGTTGTTTTCAATTCCAAAATTCTTACAGGAAAATATTTAACCGTCGCACTATTTCCGTGACAATTGAAATTAACTGCACTCAGTAATAATAATATGTAAAATTTTAAAAATAAAATTAGAGCGAAGAGGGCTAAAGTGTTAGTTGAAAGTTGATCTCCATTATACCTAAAACATTTCGTGTAAGTACGGCCGTGCCGCTGTTGGTGAAAAGAAAAAGCAACACGTAAGACATTTTTATTTTAACCATTTCAACTATTTGGGTCAGTTTATAAAAAAGCTGGTTCTTCAAACAGTTTTTTTATTTTTGTTTGGTTTTATTTTTCGTCGTGGTATGTAAATTCTTTACGTTGTTTAAAGTGCGAAATTTTTTTTGCGCATTTGAAAAATATAGCGTTTCAAACGTACAATTCTAAAGTTTGAGTTGTGTAAGATAATCAAACCAAAGCAATACTAATGCCAACTCGTCGATATAAAGAAACTTCAAGTTCTTGTTTGAAAGTGCACGTGTTCGGGTATCGATTCAATGAAAATGTTTAATTCAAGTATTTTAAAATATATTTATCGCCCTTTTGGAAAGCTATCAGCAAGTATTTAGCGTAAGCTAAAATGGGAGTCAAATAAACCAAAGGAGAGAAAAGAAATCAAATCGGAAACCGAACTGAAGACGACTAAAACTTTTTTTTTTATTTTGAAAATATTTAACGTTCGCACCATTTCTATGACAATTGAATTTAATCACAATCAGTGATAAAAAATGTAAAATTTTAAAGAGCAAAGAGCAATTCTAAAGTGTTAGTTGAAAGTTGATCTCCATTACACCTAAAAAATTTCGTGTAAGTACGGCCGCGCCACTGTTAGTTAAAAGAAGAAGCAATACGTAAGACATTTTTGTTTTTTTAAAACCATTTTAACTATTTGGGTCAGTTAACAAAGAGGCTGCCTCTTCAAACAGTTTGTTTATTTTTGTTTGGTTATATTTTTCGTCGTGGTATATAAAAGCTTTACGTTGTTTAAAGTGCGAAATTTTTTTTGCGCATTTGAAAAATATAGCGTTTCAAACGTACAATTCTAAAGTTTGAGTTGTGTAAGATAATCAAACCAAAGCAATACTAATGCCAACTCGTCGATATAAAGAAACTTCAAGTTCTTGTTTGAAAGTGCACGTGTTCGGGTATCGATTCAATGAAAATGTTTAATTCAAGTATTTTAAAATATATTTATCGCCCTTTTGGAAAGCTATCAGCAAGTATTTAGCGTAAGCTAAAATGGGAGTCAAATAAACCAAAGGAGAGAAAAGAAATCAAATCGGAAACCGAACTGAAGACGACTAGAACTTTGTTTTATTTTGAAAATATTTAACGTTCGCACCATTTCTATGACAATTGAATTTAATCACAATCAGTAATAAAAAATGTAAAATTTTAAAAATAAAATTAGAGCAAAGAACAATTCTAAAGTGTTAGCTGAAAGTTGATCTCCATTACACCTAAAGAATTTTGTGTAAGTACGGCCGTGCCGCTGTAGTTGGAAAGAAAAAGCAGCACGTAAGACATTTTTGTTTTAATCATTTTAACTATTTGGGTCAGTTAACAAAAAAGCTGGTTCTTCAAACAGTTTGTTTATTTTTGTTTGGTTATTTTATTTTTCGTCGTGGTATGTAAATTCTTTACGTTGTTTAAAGTGCGAAATTTTTTTGCGCATTTGAAAAATATAGCGTTTCAAACGTACAATTCTAAAGGTTGAGTTGTGTAAGATAATCAAACCAAAACAATACTAATGCCAACTCGTCGATATAAAGAAACTTCAGGTTCTTGTTTGAAAGTGCACGTATACGGGTATCGATTCAATGAAAATGTTTAATTCAAGTATTTTAAAATATGTTTATCGCCCTTTTGGAAAGCTATCAGCAAGTATTAGCTTAAGCTAAAATGGGAGTCAAATAAACCGAAGGAAAGAAAAGAAATCAAATCGGAAACCGAACTGAAGACGACTAAAACTTTGTTTTATTTTGAAAATATTTAACGTTCGCACCATTTCTATGACAATTGAATTTAATTACAATCAGTAATAAAAAATGTAAAATTTTAAAGAGCAAAGAGCAATTCTAAAGTGTTAGTTGAAAGTTGATCTCCATTACACCTAAAAAATTTCGTGTAAGTACGGCCGCGCCACTGTTAGTTAAAAGAAGAAGCAATACGTAAGACATTTTTGTTTTTTTAAAACCATTTTAACTATTTGGGTCAGTTAACAAAGAGGCTGCCTCTTCAAACAGTTTGTTTATTTTTGTTTGGTTATATTTTTCGTCGTGGTATATAAAAGCTTTACGTTGTTTAAAGTGCGAAATTTTTTTTGCGCATTTGAAAAATATAGCGTTTCAAACGTACAATTCTAAAGGTTGAGTTGTGTAAGATAATCAAACCAAAACAATACTAATGCCAACTCGTCGATATAAAGAAACTTCAAGTTCTTGTTTGAAAGTGTACGTGTTCGGGTATCGATATCGAAGTCTTGACATAAATGTTGTCTTATAAAATTGTTCACCTCTTTAACTGCATGATGAAGGTCATCACTGCGGGGAGTAATTTCGGAAATCACCAATTTTGCACTAGGAAAATTGTTTGTCGCTATTAGCACTGTCTCGTTTAGGTTTTGGTAAACTTCTTCCACAGGCTTTGTTTCCTGGTCATTAATACCCACGTGCAAAACAATTGATTCTGGTTCTCAATTATTTTTGTTTGATAATATAGGTTTGGCTTTGTCCAAGTTTCCACATCCCACAACAGTCATTGATTTCGTATTCGGCGAGAGCCGTTTAGTATCAATAAATCGTTTGTTGGAGTCCATTAAAATAACTATGTCGGGACAAGAACGCGTCTGTGGTCTTCTCTGATACCTTACTATAGGAAATTAACGCTCCATGAAATTAAGGTATTGGAAATTAACTCGACTTAAATTAACGCGAATTTAACGGAAAACGACTTTCGAATAAAGAAAATTAACGCGAAAGAGGAGGTAGAGTTTCGCAATGAAGGAAATTAACGCGATTAAGACACAGTTGGAGCAATGCGATTAGTCTGGCGATTTTGAAAGAGAAAACAGAGGAAGTCTGATATTCTGTCGAAAAAGACTATGTTGACGATTTGAAATCTATCTTGTCCGAAATCAAAGGAGAAGATATTGACATCACTTCTGACAGCGACAACGATGAAGATGAACTCGAAATACTGTAAACCTTCGCCTTAGCTTTTGTGAAAGATGAAAAATAAAGGGTAAATGGAAAGAAAGAAAGCATGTAGTTAATGTTTTTTAGGTGTCAAGAATGTCTGTACAGGTTCCAAAAATGGATATAAAATACTGGAAATTAAGAGCGCGGAAATTAACGCTGCACTTAATTAACGTCGCGGAAATTAACGCTCAACAAAATTAACGCGACTTAAATTAACGCAAATTTTAACGATTCGCGTTAATTTCATGGAGCGTTAATTTCCTATAATAAGGTAGTATAATAGTGTAGTTTTAGAAAGGGTGTATGCAGTGTAGTTTGGTTTCGTTTAGATTTGTAAGTTTGCAGTGCTGTGTTAAGTAGTATAGTGTAGTGTTCTGAGGTGTAGTAAAGTATATTGTAGTTTAATGAGTGAGTAGTCCGGTGCTGTGTATTGCCTTGTCCTGCGCATAATTCAATATGGTGCACCAGTGTGCAGTGTGTTATAGTGTATTGTTGTGTTGTGCAGTATTGTATAGTGTAGTTTTAGTGAGTGTGGAGTGCATTGCGGTGTTGTGTTGTGTAATGTAGTGTAGTATAGCATAGCATAGCATAGTATAGTATAGTTTAGAGAGCGTGCAGTGTGATGTTTTGTGTTGCGGTGTATTGTAATTTTGCATTGTCAAGTGGTGTATTTTAGTGTAGGTCAGTGAGTGTTGCGTATTGCTGTACAGTTTTGTTTTGTGCCGTTAAGTGAGTTTGTAGTGTTTATTTATTGTAGCGTAATTTAGTGTTGCGTAATGTAGTATAGTGTAGTTTTAGTATGTGTTGTGTCTTGCGATGTAGCTATAATTTTTGTAGTGTTGTGTAGAAAAATTTTGTGTATTGTAGTTTAGAGAATGTGCAATGTGGTATCGTTTGTTGTGGTGAAGTGTGGTGTTGTGTTGTCAAGTATAATGTAGTGTTAGTGTTGTGTATTGCGGTATAGTAAGGTGTACTTGTAGTTTAGTATGGTATGATATGTGTGGTTAGTATGGTATAATACTAATATATTTCCACGGTATGAAACTTAAAAATTTACCAAACTGTTTCTATAGAAACACCGACGCAGCATCCCATTTTATCACATTTATCGTACTGTTAGTTTGTGAGTGTGAAGTGTGGTATTGTTTAATGCGGTAAAATTTGGTGTGGTGTATGGAATTGCAGTTTCAATGATGTGTTGTGACGAATTGTAATGCTGTGTTGTGATGTGACATTTTTGTTGTTTAGTGTAAAAAGGTTTGTATGGTTCGATGTACTGTAGTCCAGTCCAGTGTAGAATAGTGTAATGTTGTTTTATGTGGTGTAGTGCAGAGCTGCGACTTCTTTTACGGTATTTTCCAGAGCAGTGCATAGAGGTTTAGTCTAGATTAGTGTATTATGATTTTTTGAGGTGTAGTGTAGAGTAATAAAGTTCTTTTTGTGTGATGTAGTGTAATGTAGTTTAGTTTAGTGCGAGGTGATGCAAGTCTCATTTGTTTATAATGTTTACATAATCGAAGATAGACCTTTTTAAGGAAATTAAACATGATTGTTAAAACAATGTTTGTTATTAGGAGCCATGATTACTCCGTGCCAGAGAGCGTATCGTAATGCTCTTGAAAACCCGTCCCCCTGGGGATACGTACCCAGATGTAAGTCCGATGGGCGTTATGAAGAAGTCCAGTGCCATCCATCTACTAGTTACTGTTGGTGTGTTGATACTAATGGAAAGGAACTACAAGGCACAAGAACAAAAGGATCTGTATCTTGCAAGGATTTAGGTTTGTCATTATCAGTTATGTTATTCTGGAAATCAATTTGGGGTCTTTGATTAGTGACAAACAATGTTTAGTGACCTCATGTTCTCTGGGTACCTTAATTGAAGTTAAAAAACCTTTTCTCTGCTCAAAACAGGTAAACCGTCAAAAATTGGCTCATGTCAAAGGCAGTATATTACTGTATCCAAGAACCCGAGACCCGGTTTGTACATTCCGTGGTGTACACAAGATGGAAAATTTGAGAAGATGCAGTGCTTTGACACCTACTGCTTTTGTGTCAATAACAATGGTAAAGAGTTCAAACGAACAACACTTTCTAGGATACAGGGAAAACCAGACTGTAACAAAGAGGAAATGGGTAAGTAGATTTATCGTGTATCTGAAGCAATCTAACTCGATGTATAGATATATATATATATATAATATATATATATAAGCTTATTGCTTATGAAACTTGCACATTGCTTATTCAAACAAATACGGTATTTTACATTTCCACACAAAACATGGCCGAAACAACGAACCAAAATTTAGGCAATCATTGAAAAGTACTTACTCAGTAACTCGGCGATTTCTTCACAATTAATTCAAAGTTTACTTCTGACTGTTGTCGATTCTACTGCTTTTTGTGTCTTTCGTGCTCCTCTACTTTTCTTACACGCGTTCTTCAACTGGCAGCCGATTGCAAAGATCGTAAAATAACAGAAATGAAAACGGAAGTGAACTCTATAAATCTAAAAACACTTAAAGTAATCGTTTAACTGTTTCATGTCTCAGAAGCCCTAACTGATTGTCAGAAGCGAGGTAAGCTGGCTCGTCTTACTCCTGGAGCCTTTGTACCAAAGTGTAGAAAAGATGGTAGTTATGAAGAGGTCCAGTGTCATCGTGGTACCAAGTATTGTTGGTGTGTGGACAATAACGGCAAAGAAATTGATGGAACGCGTACAACAAAACTTGTTTTGTGCCCGAGGCTAGGTAAGCGGTAATAAGTTACAATTTCTAAGAAAAACAGATTTGGTTACTCTGAATTAATTTTAATTTATGACCTAAATCGAGGCGTCGAAACTCGGGAAGAGTGTAGTAAACAGTTCACTTACGGAGTATTCTCAGTATTCATGATCTCAACAGCGTCTTGTGGGTTAGAATTAATTGAAAAACAAGTTTACAACTTAATGACTGTTTCACCTTAGGCGATTCTTATATGAATTACTAATACTAATAGTAACACTAATATTAGTACTAATACTAATACTAAAACTAATGTTATCTTGATTAATAGACCATTTTATAATGAAAACACGCTTCGTTGTCATCTGGACAACATTTTCAGATACCTTTAAAAAAAATTACAATTCAATTTTTAAGAGAGGCTCTAAAGTTTAACACTTTTAAAAATGTAAATATGTGTAATGGTTGACAAATTGCAAAAAAAAGACAATAAAAAATAAGTTAGATTAAACACTGCCATTGTTCAATTCATTGTTTGTTCGGGGAAGGTTTTAAATTTCGAATAAACAACATCAAATATATAAAGCCCTCCAATTTGTTTTTGGAGAAAAGTGTGGTATAAATTTCAATTTCCACTGTGTAGTGCAGCAGTACCGCCCACGCGTAACTTTACGTCCGCGTGCGAGTGAAGCGTCTCGCACGTGCGAGTCACGCGCCAATTATATGGCGCGTAAAGTGCGAGTTCATTTATATGTATGCGAGAAATATACGAGTAGAATGCGCGTCAAAATCCTTTTGTTGAATGTTATACTTTTCTTAAGAGTTAAGCTTACACGTATTGAATACGAAGACAATAAGATGTTTGTGAATATATGCAGTGACTTCCTCTGCAAAATGTAGCACTTATTGAATGCAAAGACAATTGTTTGTAAGCACTTGCTATATGCAAATAACACTTGAAAGCCGGCTGAACCGCTTTGATAATTTCTATAAACAGGACAAAAAAAGACAAATTAATGTGAAATACTATGAAGCAAAGTAATTTATATTATTCTGAAATTTCAAAAGGAAAGTTGAATCTTTCTATCATTTTCGAAACGATCATAGCAATCCTTGAATCCTGTTTACTCAGTTTGATCATTTTTCATGGTGATAGGCCAAAAACTCGCGAATATACAGCTCCTTAAAATCGCGAAATTTTACAGACATTTGTATGTTGGGGGGCATGAACTTGCCCCCCAACATACATTTCTCTGTAAAAAATAGCGATTTCGCATGGCTGTATCTTCACCATTTTATCACATATTAATCCCAAAATCAGCAGATGTACTAATTCTAAAGCATTCTTTCAATCGGTATCGATAAAGTTTTGCTTATTGGTCTAGATAAAATTTTGAAAAAAACCGTGAAAGGGTCTATTCAACCGAAAACTTTGTAAGAATGACGATTAGTAATCCAGAACACGTTTGCTTTTTCGCTTCAATCAACGAATTTGATCTTAATCCAAAGAGTATCGCATATTTTAAAAGTTCTATAGGTTTACGAAATATTGTGGACTTCAAAAACTTTGTAGCAATCGGTTCACAAATTTAGAAACATATAAGTTTAAAACAACGAGTTCTCTATAGACATTTAGACGGTTATAAGGCCATAGTATTCAAAAACATGATGTCCATTCAATTTCAATTTCACGCGGCGGTTCTTTAGAAATAGGCGTCTTTTCTTTAAGTTGTACTTTTCGAGTGAATCGCGAGTTACGCGCACTCGCAAAGCAAAAATTATAGACTAATTAACTGCGCGTATTTGGCGCGTGCCAGTGACACGCGAAGCTTATCACTCGCGATTGAATCGCAGGCGACTCGCTCGCGGAGGTAAAGTTATGCGTGAGCGGTACTGCTACCTGGGTTATACCACCCGCCACTTGTTCTGCCGCTTTGACGAAGTCTGCTCCAAATAGCGGCTGTCTCAAAGCATCTTAAGAACTTCCGTATTCTTGACACTTAGAATGTCCAAAACATATCTTCCGTTCTCCAGAAATGTACTGCCCGCCATCTTACCACAAACCATGGTCACTCGGTTTCACCGCTGGTCACCTCTGCCTCATCTTGGACTTAACGTAGAATCATTAAAACGCTACTGCTTGCAAAAGCATTATCATGACGATGAGCCATCATCATCATCATCATCATCATCAATATCATTGTTGTTATCATTGTAATATTTATTTAGTTATTTTTAACTAACATTTTTTTACCTGTAGGGGCTGACCTCACTCCTTGCCAGAAAGACTACCAGGAAGCTTATCGAAACTATATCATTGGACGGTTTATTCCTCAGTGCCGACGCGATGGGAGCTACTATCCGACTCAATACCACAACCGGTACGCGTATTGCGTGGACAAAGACGGAAGGGAAATCCAAGGAACGAGAGTAAACACCGCTGTTGGAAAACCGAATTGTCGAAATCTCGGTAATTTTTCAAAATAATGATTTTAAATTAAATGAATTCCTCGACTTGCTTGTTGGAACACGGTTTTTCCAGTTGTACATGTGTGACTTCCTTGACCTTGAGTTCGTGTTGTCATAGAAACTTAAAATAGTCAACACGGTTTTTCCAGTTGTACATGTGTGACTTCCTTGACCTTGAGTTCGTGTTGTAATAGAAACTTAAAATAGTCAACACGGTTTTTCCAGTTGTACATGTGTGACTTCCTTGACCTTGAGTTCGTGTTGTCATAGAAACTTAAAATAGTCAACACGGTTTTTCCAGTTGTACATGTGTGACTTCCTTGACCTTGAGTTCGTGTTGTCATAGAAACTTAAAATAATAAAGGAGAGCTTAAAGAACAGAATTGATTTGATTCAGAAAGACGTTTGCAATTTCGCAAAGTTTTTTTAAGATGCTGACCAAAGTAGGTGGGGATGCAAAATATGTGATTTTTCGAATGACAACATGTTTCTCTGGTATAAAACTACGCGACCAATCTTTCCTTAAATTTAACATCTGACAAAGTAACAAGCCTCTTCTACTCTTTTTTTCCCTTTTATAGCGGATCCGTTGACCCCTTGTCAACGGCAGTATCGTAACAGTGAACTGATCCGCGGAAGATGGGTTCCGAGTTGTAAGCCTAACGGGCAGTACGAGCCCATGCAGTGTGGGCGGACAGGGGAGTGCTGGTGTGTTGATGAAATGGGCCGTGAAATTCGTGGAACTCGCGCCATGGGATTTGTTAACTGTTTACGTAAGTCGACCATGTTTTTTGATAATAAAAATTTGTTTAGAAAGTGTTTTCAGTTACGAAACTTGTTTTTAGTACTTAATTAAAATTGTTGACTTTAGGCATTTGTTGGTAATGAAAATAATAAACAATTATTGGATGAGGTTGAGCAAAATATCGTGATTTGTCAGTCGCGACAAATCACGATACTTTGCGATTACCAAATCCAATAATTGTTTTATCATTCGATTAGTGAATTTTTTTGTGGGAAGCGTTAACTTTTAAGCGGTAAATGCGCGC
>JAOEHV020456811.1:0-10183 GCA_025447995.2 Isaurus tuberculatus | reverse complement strand
ACTCAACTCTCGCCTCGCTTTCATGCTGGCGTGATTAGGAATTCAAGATGGCGCCGGGAACTGTGAAAAGGACTATTATGCAATGCAAATTAAAATTGACAATCAACTATTAGAGCAAAAAGATTCAATCAAATACTTAGGTCTTCATATCGACTCACATTGAACCTGGAAACCACATATAGAACATATTATAAAAAAGATTAAAAGATGTATTGGTATCATTTCTAAAATAAGATATTTTGTAAGTTTGCAGGTACTTGTTCAGTATACTATAGTCTAATCTTTCCGTTTTTAAATTATAGCTTAACAACCTGGGGGAGCACATATAAAACTTCACTAAAGCCCCTTGTCACTCTCCAAAAAAAAGGCAATTAGAATAATCACATTTTCTAACTATAACTCACATTCGGCTCCAATTTTTAATAAATTATCAATCCTTAAATTTGATGATCTGATATTTCTTAATATTGCTCTATTTATGCATGATTTTCACTCAAATGTACTTCCAACCTCTTTTCACAATTTCTTTTTTATTTTACTGAATGAACAGCTGCCTCATTTTTGCACCTCATGGTAATTAGACATGTTCTGCAATTCTTATATCTGTTTCAGGTTATGATGGCATTAATTGTTCTTCTGATGAAAATCTTGCTCGGGCGCTGCAATTCCAATTCGACCAAGAAATAGAACCAACTACATCAAAAGAAAATCAAGAACTGCAGATATCAATAAATGACTCAATAAAAGATGCGAGTGACAAGAACTTAGATGACAAGAATGAAGAACAACTGAAGTTCTCCAACTATACTGCAGCTATTAAAACACTTAAGAAAAAGATAGATGATTCTGGTCAGTTTCATCTTGTTGTCAGAAGGGGTTGCCCATTTCTGAGACAGCTAAGTCTCTTGCAGCGTGAAGCTCGAATGAGATCACCTGAGAAAGCACTAATGGTTAAATTTGCTGCAGAAGATGGAATAGACGATGGGGCATTGGCAAGATAGTACTTGACTCGAGCTGTGAGCGACATTGCCAAAATCATGTTCCCAACTGCAGCACATACTGATTCTATGCTGCATGTTCACAATGGCAATTTCAAAACATGTGGTCAAGTTGCAGCTGTTAGCATAGTTCAGGGGGGTCCTGCTCCACGATTTCTGGAAGAGAATGTATACAACATGCTGATTGATCCCAATGTTGCAATGGAAGAACTGAGTGCTGAAAAGCACTTAACTACTGCAGAGAAACAGATTCTTGAAAGCATAGCAAAAGACCCTTCAAGCCACCAAGATCTTATGATTGAACATGGCTACACTGGTATCATCGACACAGATCACATCAGTGACATTGTTGGAACAGTAACAGTGAGCATAATCACCAGAAGGCAAGTGTTCCTTGCAGAATTTGCTCGAGGATTGGAACTGTTTGGCTTGATGAATGCAATGAAAGCAAATGCAGAAGTTTTCAAACCACTGTTTGTGAGAGACCCCTCAGATACTGATGCAGTAGATGCCAATTATGTGGTGTCTGTTTTAAAACCACAATTCTCACCAGAAGGGGTAAGCCACAGGTCGCTGGAAGAAGTGATGATAGATCATTTCCAAGATTTTCTGATAGGTCTTGAAGATAATTACATAACTGGCTACAAGGAGGCAATGGCATGGGATACAGAGGAAGGGGCAAGTGCGGACAGTGTGGAGGAGCATTTTCAGATGGCAGATTTGACACCTGCAGGTGTTCTGGGTTGGATGACAGGGCAACAGCACAAACCATTAATGGGGATAAGCTTGAAATTACTGTTCTGTTTGACCATCATTGTTTAAAGAGAAACCCAGAACACACTGTGTGCTTTCCTGTTGTTAGAGCTTGTTCAAAAGAAATCACTTTGCCAGTGTGTCACATGAAGAAGGTCGAGGACTTCAAAGAAGTGTTCCTCATTGCATACACCAAAGGGCAGTCTTTTGCTAATCATTGAGTAATTTGTCAGAAGGCTTAGTTATTTGTGTAATGCATTGCATATTCATGAAGCTATTGCAAAACTGGTACAATGGTAACTTTGGGAGTTACATTATAATTGTGTATGACAGCTATGATATTTTCCAACTGAACAGTTTGCCATCTTTGGTCTTATCCACTTTCGAATTGTTATTCAATTGTTCCAGTTATAAATTGTTATTCAGTTCCAGTTATGAATTTGCTGTTACAGACATGAAGTCGATACCATTAGTGTACAGTACATGTCAGTATAAGATTAGCTTGGAACAAGCAATGTTCAGTATAACCACTTCAACTAATTTGATGCTACCAGTTGAGTGTTCAAAATAGAACTGCTTCATGTTATTTGCACTATTACTTCCAGAGTGGAAAATCATTAAATGCCCAGTATGGTCATGCTGACATTGTTAAAAACCACTTTTTGAAAGACATTTTGTTAACAAAAACTTATTGTCATTTTTTTGGAATGGTTTATTTGTAATGTTTACCTTTACAAGTTTTTTGTAAGTCTCTGCTATAGAAAGGGGCTGGTAATGACAGAAATACCTTCCCTCACTCATTAAATTTTTTAATAAAGTAACATTAAATTTATTAACTGCTTTGTACTGTTCAAAGGGGAATAACAAGTTTTCTCGAAAAAACAAAGACAAAAACATTGTAATTAATACAAAGTGCAAGAATTGCACATGTATTTCAAACTTGTCTGACAGTGTTGTAATTTGTGGCCTTGTCTAAAACAAACATATCTATTTGCTTGGTTTTTGTTAGTATAATAAAGCCTGTATGTTACTCTTAAGTACCACACAGGTAATCACAGCATAATAGACATGTTTTAGATAGATGATAAAAGTTTGCTGGCCTGGTTGGAAATTTGTGTTATTGACTACAAATATAATCTTTTTGGCTTTCTTAAATTTTTGAAATTACATTCTATTTTTAGTTTCTTGTTTGTGAAAAAATCAGATAAGCAGATTTGACTCATGCTCAATTATACATTTCTATTAAAATCCTTGGGGCTGAGGGACTCAGGAAAGATCCCTATTGATGAACAATAAATTAATAACGATAGCTAAAAATGCTTGTTTGGTGCATCTATGAAAAATAACATCAAAATATACCAAAACTATTTTGCATGTTTCCTGAAGACCAACCAAGCAAAATGCTTTTATGGAGGGGAGGGTGCTGCCTTGCATATGGTAGTTGCTTCGGACAGGGATATGTAAAGATGTTAGAGGTGCTGGTGCAAATCCAGCTCTTGATTCTTGGTCTTGAATAAAATACTTGGTCGGTCTTTTTCTGCGAAATCTGGATGGCTACTTTTCAATTCAACTCTTATTCAAGCCCCTAATACTGTTCTTGATGACAACTCATCTTTATCTGACTGCACTTTAAGTGCAGTTTTAACTATATTTAAACTATTTGGCAGTCAAATTTTCTACAAAAATGTGGTACCCCTTTTAAAAGTTTGAAAAGAAATGTGACCTCCCCACATAAATTGACCATTCTTCCCTATCTACATAATAATTAACAAATGCCTTACACCACGTTCAAACAGTGAACATATTATATTCACATTAATTTTAGAAAGTACAGTCTGTCAAGATCATTTCTTGTTTGTATGTACTAACAACGAGTAGATATATTATGCTTGCTAGACATCAACTATCAAACTGTAGTTGGTTGAGACCTTGAAAGACGTTGAAGGCATCTCTCTCATTTTGTGGATAATCCCAACCTTTAATTTCCATTATGTATTCAAAATATTCCTTATATATGTCCTCCTCTACATCTAAATGGCACTCGGGCTCCATTTGTTCAATTTGTGCTTGAGACACCGTTACAAGGCAATCTACAGCACCAGAGTTTTCAGGCAGGAAATACAAGATGTCTGGAATGCCTGGAACTGTATCATGACGTGACCCTCTTATGTAGTGACTGTTCCAGTGATCTATTACATTGTTAAGTTCATTTTGAATTACCCTTGAAAAACAAAACCAAAGACACTCCATGTGAAAAACATTTCCCAGTTCAAGTACCCTGTTTTCACACATATCTTCGAAGAAATTGATCCACCAATCTGAGCGTCTTTGTCTAAAAAAAGACCACCACCCCTCAATCCGTTGGTTTGCTGGTGAAGATCCATATTGGTGAGCTCTTATTGCTGCAAACTCACCATCCCTATCAGCACTTAAATAGGACTGCATTGCAGCAACAATTACATTTTCGCTACCACAATCTGACCGAACAATAAGTGGACAACCTCCAGCATTCCTGACAGCATCCAAGTAAAGTCTGGCTGGTATCTTGGGATTATTGTTTGATTTGACAACCTCCAACCACAAAACTCTTCTGCTGTACCCACAGATGCAACCATGGATAGGAAACCCGAATGGTTTCAATTTGTCATACCCTAAAAGTTGAGAATAAACCAGAATTAATACTAGCGACGAACTTGTTATTGGCAATACATACATGTATCTGAGTCCCCAAGCAAACTTGTTGCACAATCTGACAGATCATTCAAATATCAGCTGATCGATAATTATATAGCAACAATCGTAAGTAACTGGGCGACTGGTACTGTTTAGGAGTTCCCCATCACAATGCACCGTGTAACCTTTTCTTTAACCCCGCCTAAACGAATCTAAGCTTGCATCGCGCAAGAGCAACACAAACGTTTTAGAGATGTAAACAAAATACTTCCCTTCTTCGTGACCGTTCAGATACTTACCGTCGATATGCCAGCAAAAGTTTGGTCCATCGGAAATGTAAGTTCTTCTTTTGAGCCGTCTGGACCTTCTCTCTTCTACTCATTCTGGGTCTGTTTCTTTCATTATCCTTGCAACAAGCCTCCTTGGGACACTGACGTCATGTCTCAGTCGCAGAGCGTGCCAAATGTAACGATATCCCGCCAGCGAACCGGCTCCTTGCATTTCTTTCTTGATCAGATCTCGTACCACATCTTCGGCGTGATCATCTCCCTTTCTTCTTAACCCTAATTTTCTTAGCTTCCTTTTTAGTGTTCTCTCGTGCATTCTCACGCCATCAAACTTTTCCAAGAAACTTACAATCGCGCTGTAAGGATATCCTCGATGAAAATACTCGATTATTAATTCATCAGTATCAACTGAACCGAGTTCTTTCTTCCAATCGTCGATTTGGTAACCACATTGATGGCAAAAATTTGCGGCGGAAACACATTCTGCTCCACAAGAACAGCACAACATTTTCCTCAGCTTGAGACCACTAAACAAAATGGAGGATCGTGCTCGACTAGATCCAGGCCTTTTCGGCCGTAATGCGCACGCACATGTTTTCACTTTTTATTTGCAGCAACTATTATTAATTTGCAGCAACTACATTTAAATTTTTCAGCAAATGATATTACTTTGAAGCAACTATTGTTAATTTTCAGTGCAGCAACTACTTTTCGTTTCGCAGCAACTATTTTTAATTTGAAGCAGTTACTATTAATTTGCAGCAACTAATTTTAATTTGCAGCAACTAATTTTAATTTGCAGCAACTAATTTTAATTTGCATCAACTAATTTTAATTTGCATCAACTAATTTTAATTTGCAGCAACTAATTTTAATTTGCAGCAACTAATTTTAATTTGGAACAAGTAATTTTAATTTGCAGCAACTAATTTTAATTTGGAACAATTAATTTTAATTTGCAGCAACTAATTTTAATTTGCCGCAACTAATTTTAATTTGCAGCGTGTCTCTTGTGGGCCACCGTACAGTTGAGACCTGCTCCAAATCTTTTCGATAACGGAATATTTATGTTTACATCGAAATTTTTTCAGGGTGCGATCACGCACCGTTTCGAACTGGCTGAAATTATGCGTCAGTCGCAAGCTGACAAAAATTTCCTGGCAGCACTAAAGGAGTTCCGATTGGGAAAATGTTCTTCAGAGACGACAGATTACTTTTTTAGTCTCCGGCGCGAGTTAGATGAGCACACCCAGAAAAATGCAATGCACATTTTTTTTAGAAAGCTGCCCGTGCACATGTTTAATAAAAGTGCCATTGAAAATTTGGAAGGTGAGATTTTTCCCTGCGTTGCAAAATTTACAGGAAATGGAGAGATAATGGAATGGCCAGGAGTGAAAACACTGTTGTTAAAGGTGGGATGCAAAGTTATGCTAGTTTGGAATAAATCAGATATGTTAAAGAATGGCTGTTTTGGAGTGTTGAAAGGTATGGAAGACGACGAGTTGAAAGTGTGATTCGAGGAGGTTAGTGTGGTTTTGATTGGCCGTGAAACGTGGGTTAAGAGAAATCGTGATTGTGAAATTTTTGGAAGTGTGTGTCAGTTTCCTGTTGTGCCTGCTTATGCTGTTACTTGCCACAAATCCCAAGGCCTTACTCTACCTGGAGCAATTGTTCATTGCTCAAAAGAATTTGTCCCAGGGCTGCTGTATGTAGCAATTTCCCGTGTGAGATCTGCTGATCACCTTCAGCTGGTCAATTTCAAGCCTGATCAGTTACTAGAGCTAGATAGTATCGTGATCGATCAATGCTTTAACTGTATTGGCAAAAAATTAGATAATCTGGAATGTTGCAGCAGAAAACTGCAGGACGAATCAATGTTTGAAGTGTACGATAGATTTGAGATAGATAATTATGATTTGGATAGCGACGATGATTACAGGTTTCCCTTTGAGTTAACACATGATGGAATCATCCGAAACGCATTTGAAAGTGAGGGCCCAGCTGGAGATATGCCAATGAGCCTTGTTCAGGTGTATGAACAGTTGGAAAAACATGAGTCAAGACCACCATCAAGCTTTAATTTAGAAGACACATTTTCAACACTTATTACCCAAGAAACTTTCAGTAAATTTGGAAAGGAAAAGAATGAAACCTTGAAAAGACTTTTGACTGCAGACCAGAAAGCCCTCTTAGAAGCTTTTAGAAATATTATATGATACAAATCCTTTATGATCATCGAAAAATATGTTATGGAAAACCCAGATGAAGCTGTCACTGTAAATATTTGAAGGGCTAATTTCACTGATGCCAGTGGACAGCTAAATGAGTTTTTTCATTCAAGAGAATTTAATGGTTACGTAAATTTATTGTGTAATGGCACTGGTTTAAAGGGTTTTTCAGCTGCAGAGAAGGCTACTGCAATTTCTATTTCAATTGTGGTATATAGAAATTTTCTGAAGGTATTGGCTTCTATGGCTAAAAGGGATTTTAGCAATGAGGTAGTCAGGTTCAATGTAGAGGAAATGTCAACTGCAGGGCTGGGCTATCAAAAAGATTCTTGAAAGTTCAAGAAAATATGTTCAAAGGAACATTTTCTCTTTACATTCAGAAACATCAAGATCGTTAAGAAGGCATTTTGAAATATACGAGTTAATAGAGAACCTTGTGGCTCCATTTGCAAAACTTGAAAGCACTAAATTCAAGGACACCCTCCAAGTTACAGAAGTAAGGCAGTATAGGAGAGAGAGGCTTGATTCACATCAGTGACCCGGCTTATCAGTTTTTTATGTTGTTGGAAAGTCTTAGAGTTGATTTGATGAATGCTTCACAGCTGAGAAAGGAGAAAGAAAGAATGGTCGAAGTTGCAAAAGACAAATTGACGGAAAACGAAAAGCTTCAAAGAAAGTGGCAATCCTCTTTCTCTGTTGATATTGCAGACAAAATGGTATGTCAAGTAAATAAAGAATAATAGAATTGGCTAATCTAAAATAATGACTTATAAAAAATAATTAAATTATCTGAGTTAATTATTTACCTTAGGTGAGCATTATGTTTTTGTCGCTGGCGCTTGGCGTCAGATTACTTTGTCCTCGTGGCATTCAGTAGTTTTCTGTCTTTTCCGAGCAAATGTCTTCTGATTTTCGCTTATGTTTTTGTTTAGACAGTGTAGTTTAGCACTCCAACTACCCGGGTTCCTTCCTCCACCCCTTTTCCTTTTTGCTTTCTTTTTTTTCTCTTTATTCCTTTCATATATTTTCCCCTTCATTTTTCATCACGTTTGGGCATTTTCCTACAATTAGGCTTTATTTCATTCTTCAATAAAGAATTCTTATGCCCAAACGTGTCTCTTACCTTTATTTGTTTCCAGCAATGCGGGACTAGGGGTAAATAATTTGGAGTTTTGAGTGATAGATCAAAAGAAAATATAGGAATAATCATAAAATTATTACTTATTTGTCGTGGGTTACCATGTGGTGTGAAGAGATATTGATACTAAAATAATGACTTATTAAAAATCATTAAATATCAGAAAATATAGGAATGATTCATGCAAATTATTAATAATAGTGGTGGGTGAACATGTGGTGGAGGGGATACGAATGCTTCCTGAAGTTTAATTAACTTGTACTGTACTTGGACTCTAATTCTTTAAATGTAATACCTTGCCGAACTGAGCGCTTGCGTGGCAGTTTTTACCCAAGCTCAGTAAAACTTTTAAATCACTATAAATGAGAAAGGTTAAGTCTAGTGTTTTTAATTTGTAAATTTAGATTTTTAAAATTGTAAATCAAGATTTTAACAATGAAATTTTTTGTATAGTCTTATATGTAAACACATTTGTAATTCGTATTTATTTACGCGATATAATGTGATTTTTTAATAAACCTTAATAATAATAAAAAAAACTTGTACCCAAATATCACTTTGATCAGCTTCTTTTATTCAAAACATATTCAGAAATTACCAACTTTTTTCTTTTCAAAAAATATTCAAATTTATAAAGAGCAATTAAGTACGACCCTAGTCGGGCTGCCTTCTACATTATAAACAAACTAAAAGTGAATAAAAGTTTTTTTACAATTAACAGTTTTAAGCTGCTAAGAACTTATCCATTTGATAATTAAGCTTTTCTAAGAAATAAATAAACATGCAAAATAGCATGATGACCAAGGTTGACAATACATTTTTCTCCATACATAGGAAGAAATCACTTTCCTTTTTGGTAGTGTTATTCAGCATTACACAAACATGGGTGGTACACAATATCTTCGTGACTTCAGACATGACTATAATGTCCAGAAGAGTTGTGAGCTTCGTAAGCGAGTGATGTGGAGGGAACAGAAAATTCAAGAGAAAAAGGATTCTATACATTTCAAGGTTAGTTGATTAATATTTAAAAATATCAATAATTTTATTTGAAATAATCTTATAATTAGACAATTATAGTATATAGCTTAAAGGTGTTATATTTCTCCACATTTCATAATTAATACCCTTATGTATAAAAGCATGCTTGACTAGTGTTTCATATATTTAAAGATTTAATTAGTATTATATAATATTATTTTTATTTCAAATCAATTGATTAATTGTCAAATAGAACGGTTGGACCAAACCTGTTTAGGATCAGCTCCAAAGGGCTATTATACAATATTATATATAATTATTTGTATAATATATAATTATTTGTAAACCATTCCAAAATGCCAGCCACCTTCTTATATATTTAATTATTAATTAAACATAATAACAACATCAATTCATTGTAATGATTTTTCAACAGGACATTCTTGAAGATAGAAGTACAAGAAAGAGTGTTTCTCACTCACGCCTTGTGGCATTTATTACAAAGCACTCTGATGCACTTGCCATGGCCCGGATTTTTCTTCAATCACAATTGATTGTGAAGCCTACAAAGCCAATTTTCAGAAGAGAGCTTCAAAGAAAGAATTGGCACAGAGCCTTTATGTCGCAGTTAGGGAGAACACCTGTATACCCCTGAATATGCCAGTTGATAAGCGACAAGTTAGAGTTGTCTTGTCTCAACCAAATTCACTTAGGGTGCTGTTCAGCTTTACATCTTGATTAGATAAGTAGTAATTATCAAGTTAACTTTTTTAAAATTAGTGCATGCAAAAATGTGACATAAAAGGAAAATTATTTTTGTGCACACACAAGATTATCATGTTGCAATTGCATAAATTATTGATATTAATATGCATTTTGTTATTATACGGGCTCCCAAAAAGAAAAAAAGTTAATGCTTTTATTACTTTTGCTGCTATAAAGTTATAGTCACTTAATAGATGATGCACAAAAGTAATTGTTCATTACAGCTTATAATTAATTTGCAAATACTAATAAATTATATTCTTTTCTCCAATGCATGCACATGTATATCTGACCCGTTAACAGGAAAGCGGCCTAGCTACAAGCGTCCTCTGACATACTGAAAATGACCTATTTTTTGCC
>JAOEHV020456708.1:0-10184 GCA_025447995.2 Isaurus tuberculatus | reverse complement strand
TCCATAATAACGCAAAAAAGAACTTGGCCAATATCCAGCCATCTTGACCTCACGCTTGTTCAATAACGCATATATATTTTTCAAAACTAATTCGATCTTGTATTTATGATGAGAAAAAGTTTTAGACAACTTGAGTTCGCAATTTTCCAGTCGTTGTACACAAAGGAGAGAAAGATTTTTATTAATCATCAGATAATCCATTAATATTTACGTTCTGCCGACATTTGATGTAGTTTGTGTAACATTCGTTTTCCCCAAATCTGATTCAATTTATCTTCCCTACAAGTCCGTTAAAATTAATACCAGCTTCTACTCGGAGCAAACCTGGAATGGATTAGTGTCCAGTCCAGGAGGTGTTAAAGACTCTCATCCGAACAACGCAACAAAAGACAACGATAAAAAAGCTTCTCGAAAGGTTTATCCTTTTAGAATAGCTATGACCAAGTTTTAAGGTCTCCAACATACAGTCGAGTTTCATAATTTTTAGACTTTGATTTTTATACCGTAACTCGCAGGCCTATAAAGACAGAAACACGTTTATACTGACACAAGCTCCACTGGACAGCACAATTGAAGATTTCTGGCAGATGGTTTCTGATTATTCCATTGGTTCTGTAGTGATGCTGAATAATTTGAGTGAGGAAGGAATGGTAAGTCATGTCATCGACATGAGAAGTTCATTCTTTAATATAAAAAAAACAATTTTTGTATTGGTGAATTCCATAGCAACATACGGGTGAACGATTCTCGCGGCCACGCACGCAATTTAAGATATTGCCAGAACGAAGCCCAAAAAAAGAAATGAAATTTGATGAAAATCGAACCAATGCTCTCTGCGATACTAAATAGATCGCTCTTAGTAAGGCCCTGTTTATATTATCCCGGGTTAAAGGGTTGTCCCTTCCACCCGGGACAACTTGACCTGCAGTTTATATGACGTTTTGAACCCGGGACAACTTTGCCGTGTGTTTACATGGAAAATATCTGGCCCGGGGCAAGCAAATCAAACGCGAGAAATTTTAAGCATAAACACTCGAGTTGTCCCGGGAAGAAGGGACAAACTGTTTATATGGAGAAAGTTATCTCGGGTTGAAGGGATATTTCGCCTCGGCTGACGAGTTATCCCTGGACAACCCTTCGTCCCGGGACGTCAAATAAGCGGTTGGCTGCGTTTTAAAGAGAAATGTATGAAAAGTTGTCTCACCCCGAGTAACTCGGTTAAGTGAGATATCCCTTCGTCCCCAGACAACTTTTTCCATATAAACTGGCCCTAACCGAGCTATGAAGCCATAGCTGGTGGGAGCAAGATACTTTTAGTCGCGGTCCATCAATGCCACTTAAGTGTGAAAGGGACGGATTCACGGACAAATGAAAACTGACGGATGTCTGGGTTGATGGCTAAATTCTTGGATGAACATCCCTAACCTGACTTCCAAAACTATACTTCCTTAAAACTCAAAAGTAAGAAAATCACAAACAAAAAGAAATATTTCTCTGCAGATGTATCCCAGATATTGGCCGGAAGAGGTATCAAGTGTAAAAACATACGGAGACATGATAATTACTCTGAATTCACAAGAAAAGCAGGGAGAGATCGTGCTTCGCAAGTTCACCGTGCAAGATAAGAAAGTAATAACAGTAATATTGATAATTATATTCAATAAAAATAATTATCAAGAATAATTATAATGAAAAATATTCATGTTTCCACGATTAATTTTGTAAAAACGAAAAGCCACGAGATATTTGTTTCTGCTTAAATGAAACAAAGTGTTTTACCCAAACTACAGAATGTGGAAATGTGAACGTGGAAATGTGAACGTGAAAACGTGAGCGTGCGTAGTGAGAAAATATTAGATCACTATTTTTGCTATCTAAGACATTGCGAGTCATAAACTCTCATAAGGGAATAAAACAGCCTCGCTTGTGTTTCTAGACAAAAATAGAAAACGCTACTGTAGGAGAACACGAGAAAAGTGTTGAGAGAAAACAAGGCGAAGCCAACTTTTCTCTCTGCTT
The DNA here is from genome assembly GCA_025447995.2 of Isaurus tuberculatus. Classification (NCBI taxonomy): domain Eukaryota; kingdom Metazoa; phylum Cnidaria; class Anthozoa; order Zoantharia; family Zoanthidae; genus Isaurus; species Isaurus tuberculatus. The sequence continues at coordinate 8,165 of JAOEHV020456708.1, read as the reverse complement.
TTCGAGTGTCTACTACGTCATAGCGTTTTCTATTTTTGTCTAGAGACACAAGCGAGGGTGTTTTATTCCTTTTAGAAAATAACCTCTCCAGCAAACACAGAAAAAATCTACTTAACTGTTATGTGACGCCATACCGTGATTTCTATTCAGTTATATAAAACAAAACTATAACCAATCAGAGCGCCCGTTATTTTGGGCTTATTTTCTAAAGAAGCAATAAAATTAGGAGCTTTGCAGCCACAAATACTAAATATTAGGATCATAAAGCGAGCTTGAAGTACGTCTATCATAAATTAAATGGAGCCTCGATTAAGCCCAGTTTTAGAGACTAGTTACTTGTTGAAAAGTTTATAAAAACTTTTAAACTGTTTGCACGTAGGTATAACGCTTGTGAGAATTCAAGGAGGAAACGCTATTGGCCTAAAAGTTATACTAGTTGCTGACGTATCCCTGAGTAGGGTTTCCCCTGGATGGGACACCTTCCATCGCAAATCAATAACCTAATAACTTATTAGAAATATTCTAACATGGTCTTGTTTTTCAAATGATTCCATTCAGTTGAACAGGCCTCCTAAGTCAGTGCATCATCTGCAGCACACCACGTGGCCAGATCATTCCGTTCCAAAGAACAAACGAAGCATTCTTCAATTGGTTGACAGAGTGACGGCCGCACTCCAGCAGTCTGGTAACATGTCATTTGTCGTACAGTGCAGGTACGGTGTAGCAAACCTTAATAATGAATATATATAATAAAAGTTATATACCGTAGGGTAGACGCTCTGTTAAGCCACAAGGTCTGGTGTTTCGTAGATTAAGGTTTAAAGAATAGTTTCTTTCATGTTTCTTTCATCCTTTACGAGTCAGCGTAGAAAACAGGTCAGAGATTTTTGACAAAAAAAAGATAAAAACAAGTTGTTTTTTTTCATAAAATGGTTTCACATAAAGATGAGCGATACTCGATGTTTGCACGAATTTGCTACCAATACTTGTAATTATCACTCCAGCCACATCCCACAAGCATTACGCTTTTAGTGTTCTTTGGTATAAAGAGAGTCTGAAGAACCAAGCCTCTTTTGGGGTCAGACGAGGTATAATTCCTTGACTTATGTTTGATGAAGTCATCGTTATTAATACAAGCTCTGTTTTAACTTTGTTAGTGACGGTGCTGGCCGCAGTGGAACATTTTGTACCATCTACTCAATGCTTGAACGCGTTAAGCTGGAACAAATCGTTGACGTGTTCCAGGCCTGTAGAGTGGTTCGTGCTAGACGGCCAGCAGCTCTTGAGACTTTGGTAAGATTAACGAGGGGAGGGATGAGTAGGTATATGGTAAGATTAACGAGGGGAGGGACGAGTAGGTATATGGTAAGATTAACGAGGGGAGGGACGAGTAGGTATATGGCTAAAAGATGGTTAAACGCTTTGTAAAATTAAGATGTTTGGTAAGGGGTGTCATTACAGTTATGTGTTTGTGTTGCCAATGGCTTTATAACGTTGAGAAGGTGTATATAGGGAAAAGGCGTAGTATAGGAGTGAGGTTGATATATCCTTGGGGGGGAGGGTAAACAGTTGGTAATAGTTTAAAAGTGTAAAAAATGTTGGGGAGGGGTGAAGGGGGTGATAATTATTATTTTAATAATCTATAAGCATTAATCTAACAACTTTTGAGTAATAATAATAGGAAAAAAAATTTCGATAAAATCAATAATAAAGATAACAATAATAATAATAATAATAATAATAATAATAATATACTAATACTATAACTTCCTTTATATAAAAATGTGTTTAGCTAGTTGTTCTTGAAAATGAAGACTTTTTTGTTTTCTTTTTTTTAGGAGCAGTACAAATTGTGTTACGAGATTGTACAAGAGTTTCTGGATTCGTTCAGCGAGTATTCAAATTTTGATGATGTGTAACAGCTTGAGATTATTCTTCACACGTATGATTGTCACTGGGCTAAATATCCATGCCCATGGGTTTCTCCTTAGCGCAAACATTGGTTTAAAAAAATAGCGGCCACACTTCTTTCCTTTACAAAACCAGAAGTAAAATATATTGACATAAATGACGCTAATTTTAGTCTTCGAGTGCTGTATAAGTAAAGATCTTCTACACTAGAAAATCAAACTCATAGATCTCCGGTCAAAAAGCTTATTTAATACTCTGTTTTATATGTAATTTTTGATTTAAAAAATAGATTAAGAAAAAGTATCAAAAATAACAGTTAAGGTTCATTCACACGTGAAAAAAATATAAACTAGTATACGAAGAAGTAACTAATTTTGAAACTTTTCTCTTTCCCGAATCAAATAAAATGTTGAGACTGAAGAGAAAAACATCCTATTTGAGTTTTATGTCAAAGTTGAAGTTATACAAACGTATTTAAAGTAAGTATTTAATATAGGGAAATTCTAATAAATATAAAATTGGTTTTTGCAATTCTATGCTCGCTTTTTGGTTAAGACTTAAGACTTCGTATTTATTATCATAATGAAGGTTTTATTCGGCTATAACGTATCAATTTAAGTGAACTTTTTTGTTACAACTACAGATTGAAAATAAAGCTCTTTTTGCTTTAGAAAGCCTTGCTTTGAGTTTTTTATACTGATGCCGAGATATCAGATTCTTTTGTGTTAAATTAATAAAAGGTATAGAATGACTAACCCGTTGATCTTGTTAAACTAAACATTTTCGATATCTTTAACTCCGAAAATGATCTTCTAGATCGAAAACATTTGGTTTAATAACATCATCGATTTTAACAATTTATTTTACAAAAATTTACACTTATAACTAGAAAGCGAGAAGACTTCCCACTGGCTGGCGTGCTCCTGACATGGGATACTACATGGGAAAGCAGGTACCTGTTTTTTTTTCCTAAGACTGTGTTCAAAAGGGCGTAGCGAACAAGCAATAGAATTTCGACAATAGAAGATAAAATGCCGACGTTTTCTGACGTTATTGTGGCTGAAACATGCAAATCAAGTTCTTATTGAGTACATCAGTTTTCTTAATAGTCAGCTAGTCGTTTGTTTAAAGATGGCATTGGTTGTTGTGGGTGTCAGTGCAGTAACGGAAATCGATTGTAAACAACATCAATTGTTTATGAAATGTAACTAGAAGTAATTTAAGCGAGTGTAAACTTACTTTAATGATAAAAACATTAAGAAAATAATTCCGATTCAGTTTTGTATTGACGCGTAACAATTAACAGATAAGTTTAACGCGTTTTTCTAAGTCGATCAGTGTAATTGGCAACATTTTGATAATGTTTCGTTAACGTGTTTTTATACCAACGTGAACTCTAAATTTGAGTGCCGGTGTCTTTGACTCCGTCGGAGGTCCATCGCCAAATACTCAATAATACGGCGATTACCGCATAAGATATTGGCTCCAGTCGGAAACTTATCCGTTACAAAACATTTGAAACGCTAAAGTAATCCTAAATCCTTTGTTTTAGTTTCTGTCGGCATCACAACACTCTTGAAACTGTAAATTCTTGAGTATTCAGAATTAAAGTATCACAGTACATGAAAAAGAACTTCTTCAAGAAATTATTTTTCATGTACTGTGATACTTTAATTTAATCTTGATAAATTCAAACACAGTTAGCGTTGTGAATCATTGTTATTGTTTTCGCTCTTTAACACCTTGAGACAAACAAGAAGTTGAATATTGTTCAATGCATCTTTCAAATAAACGTTTGGTTGTAAACATTTGGAGCTGCAAAAAACTTAGAACAATCTGAAATAATATATAGTTCACAGTTCCAATATATAATAAATGCATTGCCGATCATAACGAGTGCTGATAATTTTTTTGCCAAAATAAAAGTTTTCTTTCAAAACATGCAGTATAAATTTGAGTTTTATTACTTTTATTGCCCCTGCAGGGTTTTGGCCCAGACGGCCAAAAATCCGAGGCACCTTAGAAGCCCCCGCGTATAGAGAGAGTCATGACAACAGAAACCTGGAAAAACTCTCGGTTTTTGAGAACAGGGCTCGCAAAGGATTGCCGAAAAGTTCGCAAAGGATTGCCTTACCACAAGCGCACGCGCAAAGTTGCCAAAATTGTCAGATAACAAAAAAAAAATTGTTTGAAAACATAAAAAAACAGAAATTCCCTGTACAAAGCGTCACTTCAGAAATTATTTTACACTCCAAATCATAAAAAGGCAGGGGTAGCTTTAGTGAGAACTATTTCTAGTGTAAAAAATATTATATTCAATTAATACTAAAAAAAATGCAAAAACATTTTAAACCTTGATCACTATGGTAACTATGATTCCACTCCTGATGAACCGTTGCATAGAGAGCCGAATTCCGACAATATTAAAAGAGGAATGATATTAAAAAAAGTTTAGATCTGTTTTTGCTCCCTTGTAGGTCTCTAGTAACATTTCCAACCAAAACGAAGTAAAAACAGAAAACATAGGCCACATCTCCAAAGCCCCATAAACATTGTGAAGCTTTTGCATTACCGTTTTGTTAAATAGAAAACGACAGCACCAGTGAGATGGTTTCAAATATATCGGGAGCGTTCTTTGCTCAACCTTATCGCAATAGTTTTCACCTTTTTCAGTTTCTTTGTTGGGAAATATATTATTGAATCAAAGTGGACATGACGTCGGTTTCAATAATTATAGTGCTGCTTGCCCGGTGAAATTTTTTAATCCATGATAAACTGAACTGGGCAACACTTATCGCGCGTGCGCGCACACAACATTGATTTCAGTTTTGGCGGGAAAAGGGTGTGCGCGCTAAACTTTTTTTTTTGACTGCACCGTATTTGGTTCTAATCTGAAATATCAAAACCTCTTCCGTTTGGCAGTTTGTCATCTCATTATAACATGCAGATTTGGACTAGCTAGGTTGAACTTCATTAAAATTGTACCATTTCTACAAGCAAACTATAAGATGGCTTCTGAACTTCGCCTAAAAGGAAGAGAAAATGTTATCTAATCGAGAAGGAAATTTTAAAAGAATATGAAAGGTGTTTAAAAAATTTTGGGGTTCTTTGCTGAAAAAATTAATATGATTTTCGAATCATATTCTTTACTGACAAATAAACGGAAAATTATTCAAATTTGGTATAACTTGATAAACACAACAACAATAACAAAAACAAGTTTGAAACCCACAGTGGCGGTATCCCTCCATGTCAAATCTCTTCGGCAAAAACTATTGGAGATATTTTTCAGTAAGCCAAGTTAATTAGACAGCCTCATTCGAAACGTAACAAGATGATCTACAGATATTAGTCATGTAAACTATACACTCACGTAAATTATTTTAAAAGGGATATTTAACTTATAAAGTAATTTATTATAGTCTATACATATTTTGATACGAAACTAACAAGCAGTAAAACGTTGCTGATTATTTTAACTGGAACGAAAAATTTTATTTCAAACATCAAATCTACAATTTTCAGAAGAGTTTTAGCAATTCAGAGATGAACAAAGCCGTCAATATTAAGCTTTCAAACTGATTAGCTGTACTTAGAGATAAAGGAGGATATATAATGGTTATTAAAAGATTTTAAACATGAAATCTCGAACTTTCAGGTAAGAGATGAATTGATCGAACCCTACTGTACTCAATATTTCAAACTTCAAAAACTCATTAGTGATAATAGAGGAGGAGACTTTTTGATGGCTATCCTCTGCTATCACTTAGCTCCGGAAGAGAAAAGATGGAAGACTTTTACCTTTTCATACCCGGCTCACGTATACGATTTGTTTTTACTAAACAAATAACAATATATTTAAGGCTGTGGTAATATATAATAGTAATATATAATTATATGCAATTCAAACTTAAAAATCATTAATCGTCATTTGATTAGTCATGCCCATGAAACCGTTGAAGGGATGTCAAAAACGGACTTTCCCTATTGTTGTACGTATTGATATGGTGATTGTAATGCGGGTTGGGTTTAGTTCTATTTTTAAGCTTAATAGATGTTATTATGGGCTAGGTTTCGAAGTTAAATAAAGACTTAGTTTAATTATATATTATTTTAAAATTATTGCTGACATTTCTGTTCGAAATAAAAATAAACTAGATATAAGTGACATTAAGATATTTTACACTAAGATTATCAGTATTTTCATTGTGATTACTATTGTGTTTGTTGTTGTCTTTCTATTGCTTTATTATCAGTATTATGGGTTTCGTTGTTATTAGTGGTATAAAACTTTTGTTGTAATTTAGAAGCACGTCGATATTACGCATACTCGTGTACAGAGTGTTGCGTTCGTAAACCAAATCACTGTGAAACAACCTCAGCTGGAATTCTAAACAGTTTCAATTTCCTATCACTTGATTCGGTTGATGTTTAATTTATTAGCATTGAGTTTACTTACGTGATGTTTAATTGGTATCAATACCATATATGTAGATCAACTGAAATCATTACTGCTTAGTGTTCTAATCGTTCTTCAAATAGGACAGGGCACTCAGAAAATATTGATTGAGATTTGTAAATAGATGCTGTTCTAATTCTGTATAACATTAAAAAGAATGCTGGAATCATTAAATAAAGCAAAAGCTAATATTTTAGGGTAACATCTAAAACATAACATTCGAGTAAAATCTGTAGAAAGCCGTTTAAAAAAAAAATGATAGACAATGTTGTGGCATTTTTTTTTATTATATATCAAATTTTCATTATAGAATCATGTTTTACATGCAGTTTCTCACGAATCTCGTATTTGTTAGGACGAGGCAAAACGGTTTAAAGTTTCTATATAGCTTTCTGTCGAGCTTTTACCATTGCGTGTTTTTGACCGGAAAAAGAGTAAGCTGCAACGCACTCTAACACAAATTATTGCAGTAATAAACTTTCCTATAATTAGCTTTAATTTCATTGCTACACAAGTAGGCCTTCCTGTTTTAAATTTATTCTTCTTTTGCACGCAACCACGACGGGACTGCTATTTCCTTCAAAAAGAACTTTACGGTTATTTGATTTTGATGCGGCTTCCGCACAGCTTCGCGAAACGATATCTACCAAGAAGGAATGACCAACTTCACCAAGAAGGTATTGCATCAGAGGACCGGGTAGCCAAACCTGCTCCGAACCATCGCCAAGAGCCGTATTAAATGGCTAGCGCAAGTCTTACATCGCCAAAAGATGACCACCTCACCAGAGTCATCTATAAGTTCGTCCTTACATCTTCAGGCTGAAGACGCCCGGGCGACAGACTACATACTCGCTGGAAGGACGTTATACGGGAGGTCCTCCAGAAGATGTGCGCGGCGCTGGAGGACGTTCCATTGCTTTTCAGCCACGAGCAAAGAGCTGTTAGGGCGAGTTCAGAGAACTGCTTTAAGCTGAGCTCCCACCGCATTTATCTACAAACCGTTTGCTCGTTTTAACTTTTTACTTAGAACCGTACTTTATACAGGGTAAAATTATGATAATTAAAACAAACTGTGTTACTGTTAAGTTGTCCTATAAAATTTTTGAAACCACGTGCTTGAATACAAAGTGAATGAATTGTTATAAAAGTAGGTGGTGTGAGAGTTAATGTTTATGTGTTTTAATGCTCTTTAAATTTGAGCTGTGATTAGCTTCTTTTTTCTTGTTTCAAAGCCAAATATTGACTCCGAAATTTTTTTTTCGCCTATACGTGATTTGAACTCTTGACCGTCCGAACACCCGGCGAACGCGCTGCCCACTGAACTACAAGGTCCTTAAGGAGAGCGATATACAGGAAAAACTGAGTCTCAATTTCAAGCTTCCCCTTAGTTCGGATTTAAAGTCAAGAAAAGAGTCCTTGCAATAGAATGGATTACTAAATCCTTAAATACTTGCATGCAGCTTTTATTTTGAGGCCAATCGTTAAGTTGATTGATTGCAATAAAAATTTTTTTTATGGGGCATAAGGGACCGTCCATTTTTTATTGGGCAGGGGGGCCAACCATAAAAATACAGCCCAAAAAGGGGAGGGCACCAAAAAAAATACAAGGCCTTTCAACTTTCCACCAGCCCCCCCCCCCTTCCCCAATAAAAAATGAACGGTCCCTAAATTCCTGTAATATTTTGCTTTCGCACCTCCTTTTTGACTGTATTTTTTTTTGGTGGGGGGGGGGGGGGGGGGGGGGGGGGGGGGGGGGGGGGGGGGGGGGGGGGGGGGGGGGGGGGGGGGGGGGGGG
>JAOEHV020456606.1:0-10184 GCA_025447995.2 Isaurus tuberculatus | reverse complement strand
GTAAATTAGTACAGTTTGAAGTGTCTATAAATGCATAAAAACGGCAGCATAAATTTTGGTCATCCTGACTGGGCTAAAGGGGTTTGTCCTTGGTTTTCGTTGACTTTTCGAGGTAAAACGGTGGTTTTTGGTTTTGGAAAAACCAAGGAAAGCAAAATTTGAGTTGTTTGCCACAACTATGTTTCTGTAAACCAATGTTTACAAAATGTATGAAATAAAAGTGTTTCATTGGCAGCGCGGCAATATTCTCAAGTCAACGGAGAACTCTACTACTCAGTCAGATGGGAAAACTAAATTTTTCCATAAAGAATAAATTATCATAGTTGTAAGGTTCTCAGTTTTTTTTAATTAAGTATAGTCAAGTGTGAAAGTGACAATAACTAAAATAGAAAAAGTCTCAACAAAGAATCGACCATAATTATAGCATAGCAAGGTTCTTCATCTCTGGTCATGGTTTAATTCCCATATCTATTCAGGGTACTTTCCAGAAATGTAGAGCTTCTTCAAGGTCTGGGGCCAGTTGTTTGAAGGGTGAATAGTGCTATACATTGGATAAATCCGTATCCAGATTACTCTTATCCAGTAGATAACTTTATCCAACCTTTGTACAACCAGCTCCTAGAATATAACAACGGTCTCTTGAATCCTCCCTAATCAAATAAACAATTACCTACGTTCTTTCATTATTTCTTTCACTGGACAACAAATGGTTGTTGAAAAACAAAGAAAAAAATACATGCATTTGAACCTTAGTCGTAAATGTGAGCACTGTTAATCAAAATTAACGTTAAAATGCTACATGTACCTATAAAAAGCATAATTATATAGTTTTATGTGGGTTGAAAACTCATAGCTCAACAATATTTTTCAGATCTCTTAAAAAAAAACGTTTTTTAAATTCAAAGTTGACCTGATAGTGTTGCTTAGTTGGCCACAAAACATGTTTTAGGCTGATCTAGTTAATTTCAATTGATAAATTTAATAATAATATCTGATAAAAGTGTTGGATCTTTCTCCAAACAACAGCAAATAGAATGTCACAGATGAAACTATATGTTTAATAATACATAATACAAAACAGATAAAAAATAATTTTTATGCATTCCCCTTCAAAAATGCCCCTTCAAAAATGCAGTAAAAGTAGTGGTAGTTTGAAACTACAATTTTTTGGGTCAGGTATAACACCTTTACCCCCAAGGTGTTATTACACCTTTACCCCCAAGGTGTTATTATAATCAATTGATGTAAAGTAAACCTAAGTTAATGTGTGCACCCCCTCTCCAACTGGCCGAAAAGGTCTCCAGCACATACTCAACCAGAGTAAGCTAGCTAGCTTGCTAAATCCTTTTTCTAGAATAGTGGCCCATGGGGCCAGCACTTATCTCTGGTTTCCGAAGTGTTAAGTGGACGAGAGTCCAGCTGACTTCCCCTGGACGGGACACTAGTCCATCGCAGGTTAGCTCCCAGCTGTAGCTGGTACCAAAACTAAGTTTAATAAAAAAAAAATTTCAGATAGTTTTTTTATTGCTCAAAAACAATCTCAACAATCACTTCGAATGTTTAGCATTTTTTGTTTGCAAAGCAGAACCTTAGAATTTTTGGTCTTTGTATGTATCTATCAAAATAATGTTTTTAATTAACAACTCACTTTGAAAGATCTTCAATATCTGCTGTCACACTGTTCTCTTTTTTATGATTATGTATATTGATCACTCAACCATGACCTTTGAGGTTATAGCCATTTTCCCTGAAGTTTTATTATTAAAGAGGTCCATGATTACGGATTAAAACATCTTGGCCAGGGTCTAGGTTGGAATAAATCGAAATTTGCTAAATCCTGCATTATGACTGGGAAGAGGAAGGTGGGAGGGGGGTACTCAACCTCCCTTGACTCCTTTTTTCAAAGTCGCTTGATGTAAATGTACATGGTTATAAAAACGGTTTACAGATTAAAGTTTTTCTCATAAGATCAAAAGTTGCAAGACATAAATGTTCACACTAAATTATACTCTTTTAAATCTTAACATGGCATCTTTGTTATTTTCATCGTAACACAAGAGCCCCAGCAGCATAACTAACTGAGCTATCATCAAAGTCTTGACAAAGACTTGACTGGGTGTAGTGCAGAAATTTAAAAGACCATTTAGCTGAATGTCCATTACAAAACGTCAGTTCTTGTACAGCCTGAAAGAAAAAATAATGTTAGTACATGTCAGGTATCCTGTGATACAGTGATAACGATCCTCAATCGTTTAAACGATCCCAATCGTGCATTGTAAAAAAACGATCCAAAAAAACGATGCACGATGTGACGGAAGTGCTCACTAGTTCCGTGCCCATGGCCATTGTACTTTAAGATTGAATATAACTTTATTTTAATGGCACAACATACATTCAGTAGAACACCAATGGGATGCCTTCCGCATATTGTATTTTGATCTTTCTTCAAATATGCTGAAAATCCTTTAGGGTCTAATCTCTCTATGATATCCATACCCTGTGAGAAATAAAAAAAGAATCACTAAAAAACTGATGATTCTGAATATTTAATTTTCTTTCAACTTGCAATTAGGTGAAATCTCCTGAAACAAATTTACCAAGAAGGATAAACTAAGAAATTAGAGAAATAAAATACATTTATTTTTAATGAAAAATATTTAAAGTTAAGCAGAACATCTAAAAAATTTTTGTAATTCAGGATCACGCTAAATAAAAAAACGTTAGTAACAGCAAAATTGTTGAAGAATTCAAGTAACTAGTATATAGATGTTAAAAATAACTGTGTAGACTATTTTTTTTACTCATTTGGCAGTATGCATTAAAAAAATAACAATTATTGTTAGTAATCATAATAAATTGTTTTTGCTTTAAACCTGATTTTAATCAGTTAATGGCTGAATGGCTGATCTGTTTTACCAATTTTTTGGGACTTGAAGATAAGATGTCATTTCATAGTTTATAATATTTTATTTTCAGATATTATTTCTTCCTACAACCATAAACAGACCACACAACAAAGAGGCTTGTGCTGATTCTTTTAAGACCCAGACATGATTGAGAAATATATAGACTACCCTAGCAACTTAATTACATTCTTGTCTGCAGATGATCTGGTAAAAGAAAGAAATGTTACATTGATGGTTAGGTCAGGGATCAAACAAAGAGCCTCCCATTTTGCAGTCAATTTCTTGATACTTGAGTCAAGCTCACACAAATTACTTACATCAAACAACAACAATAGTTTTCAAGCCATCTTCCTACTGTCCTGGGGTCATAACACTAAACACTTCCTTCTATTATCCTGTTTTTCTGAATTGCATCCTGGCTTGTCTTTCTATGTCCCCTTTAACTTTTCTTTTCCTTCTAAATTAAAATCCAGTTTAACAAGTTATCCATCTCCTTTCAAATTTGAGGCACTTGCAAATGCATTCTTAACCAGTTTTTTCTAACAGTCAGCTCAAGATCAACATCGATTCCAAACTGCAGCAAAAAGTTCAACACTTGACACACAATCTGCAAGTCTAATTCTACACATTCTGATTATGTATTGGTCATACTCCTCACCTTCACTAAAAAATGGTCCATACTATTGTCAGTTTCCAGGTTTTGCAGCAGTACAACAATTCTTGTTGTTTACAAGTTCAGAACACCACCTAGTTCCCTAGACTTCTTCCAGTAACTACGAATTCTAGCCGTCACAACCTCAGAAACAGCACCATAAAAGCTGAACCCAAGCAGTCAACTTTCTCAAAAACGTCCCTCTTATTTTATCTTAATTGACATTTTATTGAATGGATTTTACAATTAAATGAATGATAAAATTCATGATGGCCTCAATTATTGTAAGGCAGGGCTTGAAATCTACGACGGCCATGCGGCATTTGCCATGGATGCTCCTAGCCATTGCCGTGATGCCCCCAGAAATGTGCACCATTTATGGCCACAAATGGCCTGCCCCTTTTATGTTGGGTGCCACCATGCCTTTAAAAAATAGGTGTTGAAATATAGGGTATTAGCTATTTTGTGCCCTTTGACAATTGCCTTGGTGCCCTATTTTTGGCAATAACCTTGAGTCTAAAATTGCTGTACCCCTAAAATTAGAGCTTTCAAGACCTGGTAAGGTTTTAATCTGCAGAAAAGTTTATCGGTACTAGCAGTGTGTAAGCTCAACCTGCAGCCTAAAAGTAAAATGTACTGTACTCTAACTAATCATTGCATTCGACGAAGGAGAATGCATCCTAATCTTGCCATTGCTTGTGGGCTCAGGCTTGATGCCATCCTGTGTTGACGGATTTTTGTACAGGTGACCAACCATCTTAAAATGCCTCGACTTCATGCGACCTCATGCGACTGTGGTGGCTTGTTGACTAATATCGATCACCTACGTTTTTCTACGTCATCGGTTGAACGCACTCCCCTAATTTACACTTATTACTAGTTTTTAAAACTGTATGTGTACATTTAAGATCTAAAGTTAATTTCTACAATGTTCTTACCTTTTTATCAAGGGCTTCTATAAATTGATAAATGTGTCTAAATGTCTCAGGCTTGAATTGTACAAAGCGAAACCTCTTCCCTTTACAAAGAAATTACAAAATAATTTAAATTGTATTAAAATTATAGCAGTTTATACATTCTAAATTTATTTATTACTTCTTAATTAATTGTAACAGTGCTAAATATATTTTGTTCTTCAAGGCCCAGTAAAACCCTCCTCAGCATAACTGTGAAAGTTTTTTGAATCTTCCTTTAACATCTCAAAAAAAAAAATATCAGAAAAAAGCAAGTTAACATACCAATAACTGTGTACTGTACCAATAACAAGTTAACATACCAATAACTGTATACCAATAACATGTTAACCACATCTGACAGTACCACAGTTTAAATGACAATCAAAAAGTGTCTTTTTTGTTTAGTTGTTAATATTCTAGTTTTATGTAAAATTTTACTGGCCTTTACTATGCTTTATGTTAAGTGTAAAATAAATTTCAGACATATCAAGAAGTCCCTCCCCCTCCTTCTCCCCCTTGTCCTTACCCCTCCCCTCCTTCTCCCCCTCGTCCTTACCCCTCCCCTCCTTCCCTCTGCTCCACGGCCCTTGTACATGTTAGTACTCACCCCAATGACAGAAGTCGGATGAAACAACAAATATATTCTCAGGATCCATTAGATATTTACTGAGTAGTCTACCATATTTGTTTTCATTCTCTGGTGTTAATGATCCAACCAATATGGGCACAATTGTAAAATTGCCTTTTTTGCTGTACAAAAAGAACAGAAAACCATTTCATATAATATAAAGGTTGACAGCCACTATACAGTCATGTTCAATACCACAAAAGTAGTATAAGGGCTACGTAGAAAATTTTGTTGCCTGCTGTAGATGCCATTCTTCAACTGATAAAATTATGTATGTTTAGTCAGTTCTGATAAAATTAATCTTGTTGCTGAGATAAATCCACTAAATGCTACCAAGAAAAGCATCTATTAGAGAACACTTCATCGCACAGATATTTTAGTTTGTAAGACAGTACCCATGTTGCAGTCAGGTCTAATTGATAGAAGAGATTTTTATAATCATTACGCAGTTTTTCATGGTTGTGTTCATTCCTTTGGTCCATTAAAAGTTTAAAACATTTACAATTATTTTCTAAAGACTATCATAATTTTTGCAAAATCATATCATGAAACTATCATGGTTAATAGTTTCGTTTAGTAACTAACTTCATATATTAACCAGCTGCTTACCTCTCCATTACTTTAGCAATATATGGGAGATGCATCTCAATACTGTGCTCTTCTTCATCAGTTTTCTTGCTCATCTTTTCAAACTCACCAGTTGCTAGTAGCTCACTATTAACTACAAAGAAGAAATGAAGAAACAACAAAGATTCAAGAAGGGGCAGTGGTTATACTGTCTCGTGCCTCTCACCTCTCTAATCTGAGTTCAAACTCTTGGCCTCGCATGAGGGCTGAGATTTGAGTGATCTCAATTTTACCCTGTATAGGTTTTTCTCCGAGCAGTATCTTTGCCAAGATCATCAATTAATTAACTTATTTTTGAAGTATTTTTACAGGACGTTAGAATTATCCATTTTTGTTACAACTTATAAAACAGTTAAAAGTTTAAATGTAATTTGCTGCTAAAAATGTCAATACAGACTTAAGAGATGGGATGTACACTGAAAATGACATTTTTGGGAACTTACCTAATTGTATAAAAATCACTTCTGATTTCAAAAATGATATTAATTTTCTTATTTACATAAATCACACAAAAAAATGCATTGAAAATATATATAATTAGTTATATAAAAAAATTCTAAAATATTTTTTTATTAATTTTTTTTTTTCAAAATATAAAATTGTACATCAAGCTTTCAGCTGCCAAACTGAAGCCTTTGACAAGGAATAAATCACCTAGATACAACTAAAAACATTTTGTTCCAATTAAATAAGTAAAACAAAACATTGTTTCATTTGATAATTTGTTGAAATAAAATTTATCACTGAGAGACTTCCCTTGCTCTAATACCCTGTAACTTACCCTCTGTATCAACTAACAAGTTATAAAATGGAGTATGGTAAACTGCAAGAGTTGATATAGCACAGCCAGATATCGCTACATGGTGAGAGGGGCCAAGGATAAATATCCTGTTCCTAAAAAAAAAGTATAACATGAATATATATTTGTAATAATAAATACTTTATTTAACAGCTTTATACACAGGGATTGGTTGCCCAGTCTCTTTAAGGCCTGTTTAAACGGATCAAACAATCTGTCATGTTGGTCAAACATTATCAAACATTGTTGGACGCAACATGTTTGACCCATTTAAACAGCACAATCAAACATGTTGGACGGTATTGGACAGTGTTGGACGATGTTGGATGAAGTTTGACTTTGTTCAAACTTTTCATCCAACATTGTCCAACATTTTCCCTCACGTGATCAAAAATATGCCATAATTTCGTGTCCAGGTTCCAGAATCTGAACCACAGTTCCCAAATCCAACATTGTTGGATAGTGTTGGATTCGTTTTAAAACTCCAGCATCCAACACAATCCAACACTGATCAAACATCGTCCAACACCACCTAACACTGTTTGACCAACATGTTTGATCTGTTTAAACGGGCCTTTAGCCAGGGGCTAATGTTTAAGCAGTCAACAGTACAGATTTTGGCATGAAAGTCAATTTTATGGAGAGAGGAAAACCGAAGATCCCAGAGAAAAACCCTCAAAGTCTGAGATCGACAAATTTCAGCCCATGTGTGAACCCCAAGATGCAAACTTGGGTCTGTAGTGGTTGGGGCATGAGTGATAATCACTAGGCCAACCCGACTTCCCCGACAAAACTAAACAAAAACTTCTTGCTTAAATATCATCATTTATGTTTTTAATATTAATAATAATATAAAAATAGTAATAATAAATATATTGAATGACAGTAAAAACATATGAAAATACGTTCTAACCATCTCTGGATAAAAGTTTTGTTCTTGACAATTTAAAAGAGATTGTGATAAAACTATTATGGATAACATAAGATATACATTTGGGAAAATTTTTTGTACTTTACGGTTTCACAATCATATGGTTTAACCCATATTGTTTTGCTAAAAGTTAAAGCTTTGTAATCATTACACATTGTAATTACACATACAGTATCTTTGAAAATCTTCATGCACTATGTGTTGTAAAAATTAACAGTGTTTGAAATAACAAAAAATTATTTACATATGAAGGGTGAGTTTGTTTATTGATCTTACTTAAAAAAATAATTATATACTATCATAAAATTAAAACATTCTAAAGCAAAGCTCTTTTTCCTAACAAAGTTTTTGCCTTAAAAATTCTCTATTAATTAATACATATATGTATAATACATATGGGGAGTCAGGTTGGCGTAGTGGTAATCACTCGCACCTCTCACCTCTAAGACCCGGTTCGATTCCCGGGATCGGCAAGTGAGCTGAGATTTGTCGATCTCAATCTGACTCCGAGGGTTTTTCTCCGGGTACTCCGGTTTTCCTCCCTCAGCAAAAATCGACTCCCAGTTTATTCTATCCGGTTGTGGTGCTGTGTTCCGAGGTTGAGATGGGCTGCAAAGCGGCAGCCATTGTGTATGTGTCTGTAACGGTGTATGTGTCTGTAACTGTGTATGTCTGTAACTTTGTCTGTGAATAATGAGTGCACCTTAAAATGCTTGCAGTTCAACCTCGTTGAGCTGTGTCCTCGTAATTCAGTCCTTGACTGCAAAAAGGGCGATTAGCAAGACGTATTTATTATTATTATTACATAACCTAATATAGGGTCCACTGATAGGTTGAGTCACATATGAAATAGATGAAAGAAAAAACAAATAGTTTGATTTTGCTTGCTCAAACAAGAGCTTGCAACAGCTGTGTATCTAGTGAGAACAATAATTTATTAACTTGGGATGATTTTTCTATTAATCTAGCCAAACTTTTGACCTAACTTCTTTGGATATTTACAATTTTGAAAAGTTATGGAAATAAGTAAACTACTATCATAATAAAAAACAGAATTTATTAAAATTTATATAATGTTTAGAAGAAAAAGTTGTTAGAATAATCAACAATCTTGGAAAACTATTAACTACAGACTGCTTTCATAAACCTATGGCCAAATAAAAAGTATTTCCGGTTTTCTGAAAAGTAAATGAGGCATGCCTTTTTTTATAGGAGAACAAATACCGTCGTTGGCGATCGGCATCACGACTGAAAAGATTTTTACATATAAAAATATATAAATGAGATTGTTGGTAACTCTGAAAGTCTTAAAATTGTAATATTCTCTCAGTTTTTTGTATTTAAAAAAAAAGTTGAAGCGGTCGCTATTTAGCAATGCGGGCGATGATGAAAAACCGGGGATTTTTTTATTTGGCCTAAAGCAAAACTTTACCCAAATCATGACTACACAAGGGCGCGAGTATTTATACTTTGGTCAAGATTTGAACAACAACTCAAACAAAATCACAAAGGGTTATCATTTCATTAGTTTGTTTTCTTGAAGCAACCAAAAAATATGTCAAATAGAATAAAATGATTAAATGTGTTTTGTTACTGTAAAAAAATTTCTACTTACACTTTAGCAGGGTCTATTTGTCTGTATGCATGGGCCGCACAAGCTCCACAGTAGCTGTAACCAGCGTGGCTTTAAGAAAAATCCCCAAATAGTTAGTCCTGAGAAAAAAATCCTTCTCCATGCGATAATTTTAAGAACATTTTTTGTCTCTCGAGAAACGAGAAACGCGATGAAAGAAGTCTAAGTTTTAGGAAACCGTTTTAAAAGACTGTGACATAAATCGCTTTTATATATATATACTTTTAGAAAAAAACAAATGAAATTATCATGGCTTTCGTTGGCAGGAAACAAACAAACAAAGAATGAAAAACTCACGGTGCGATGATGGCTTTGGCAGGTCGGTGAGATGGATTTGTCTTTGACAACCACCCTTCAAGTTGGCCATTTAACTCTCGAGCTTTTAAGAAAAAAACAACATTTCATCACAAAGCTAACACGAAACAATCAAAACTATATTAGAAATGGCACGTTTTTTAAACAGAACCACTAGGTGAACATTCAAAGAAATTAAAATGGTTCAAATTTCAAAGCTGTTGTTGTTCGTCAATTACTGTAGTCAACAGGAGATATATTCCTTACCATTACCCGAATACCAACTATCAGCGTGAAGGGCTCGTCGTGAAGACATGGATCTTGAGAGAAAAAGACTAAACGGGAAAAAATTAAAAAGATCCAAGTTGATATGTAGCCAAATGTACCACCTTCTATACAAGACAAGTTCTTTAGAATTTGACGTTCGGCAAAAAAAAATAAACACAGCTGGTCAGCGTTGATTTTAAGGAAGGTATGCGTCGTTACAGTACGCATAATTTACAAAGAAAGTCCACTGGTCAAGTAGAGAATTATCACCATGGAAATCACAGTGTTAACACGTGTTGTCACGCATTTATAACTTAATTTATTAAAATTTGCATACCACGATAACTTGTGGAACTGATAATGCTAAGGGATGCGCACGCACTCTTCCAACGGCCGTAAAGGTCCGCAAAACTGAAGTCCACTCGATTATAAAAGTAATGAATAGATATATATGTTAGATACAATAAGTTCGGCGTTCTAGATTCCGCCAT